>JAJHUR010089153.1:0-26179 GCA_027495735.1 Lutjanus campechanus | reverse complement strand
AGAGGGACACAGTGTTGTAGTCAAGACCCCTGTCACTTTTAGAGATTAAGTGTTCTAAAAGGGTTCTTCCTGAAGGTTCTACCAAGTACCATTTGCTTATGAAGAATCCTTTTTCATGAAGGATTTTTGAAATCCCTGAAGAATTCTTTCATCAAGGTTTGATCAAGGATTTTTTTGTACCATTATACAGTATAAGGATTCAGGGTAGAACCTCCACAGTGGGTTCTAGATCAAGCCCTTGGAATCTAAAAAGGTTCTCTGTAGAATCTCCAGGGTGGGTTCTAGATGGAATATAAAAGGCTCATGGTAGAACCCCCTTGATGTGTTCTTGATAAAACCCATGGAATATAAAAAGGTTCTCGGTAGAACCCACTGGGTGGATTCTTGTTGGCACCCTTAGGAAAATATTCTGGATAAAACCTCCAGAGAGGGTTCTGAGTGGACACATTACAAGAGTTCTCTGCAGAAGCTCCCATAAGGGTTCTGGGTGGAACCTTTCACAGATGGTTCTAGGTATAACGCTTTATGTTGGGTTCTATGTAGGACTCCCTGAAAGGGTTCCATGTGGAAACTTTTTATAAAGGTTCTACCAGGAACCAAAAAGGGTTCTCCTAGGGGGACAAGCTGAAGAACACTTTGTGGTTCTCGTTAGCACCTTTACTTCTATAAGTGTAACAAATGTATAATTTACACAAATAAACAACATGATTTGTTACCTGTGAGCTGGTCAGTGAGCGGGTGTAGCTACGAGAGCGGGTGTGGGTTTTGGGTGTAGTTCGGCTGTTGGGGTAGGAGTCTGTACACTGCTTACATGAGTACCTGAATGACACAAATCATACACACAATCAGCTTCACCGTTGACTAACAAATACAGAACAGTACGACACAGACAGACATTTTTTATTTACTTGATATTAAATTCTGGACGTAAAATCTCCTGCTGTGCTAGTTTTGTCAAAAACAACTCATGTTTGTTTCACTCAGCAACACACAGAACACCACAAGTATTAAATCAAATGTCACTGAGTCAGGTTCTCTGACTGTGCCAGCTGGAGTCATTTTCAGTGTGTCCTTATATCAAATGGCAAAAAAAGCAAGGAATCACATAACTAATTTGTTTATCTTATTTGAAATCATGCTGAGTGTTTGATTAATGCTTTTTCCATGTTGTTAATACAGAAATGCACTTAAATCTGAAAACTCTAGACCCAATGACAAACACCAAGTTTCCAAAGAGTTCACCTTTATAAAGGTATCCACTACTCCATATGTTAATGGGACATGAATGCTTAAATGTATTTATCTTGTCTTATAGAGATAATTGGACTGTGCTGATGTGATGTTTATGCTAGCATTGTGCAGTAACTGAACTTGACCATTTATTATCCCTCTATACTGTGTCATAATGTGACAAAATCCCCATCTCAAGATACTCTGGTTCACAGCTGTCATCTCAGAATGAGTGATGATGACATGAATGAAATCTGTCACAGAATATCTTAAAGGGGCACTCCATCAGCATTACATCGTTTAACTCAGCCTGTGAAAATGGTAATATAATGTCCTCTGTGACTCTAGAGGGAGCTTTTCAAAGTCTGAGAAAATTATCCTGATGATATCACCAGGGTAACACTGCACATTTATAATGTATGTAATGTATAGATGTATTTTAATGAACTAGATACAGGACACATTCAAGCCAATGAGAATTGCTCACCTGGTGCAAAAAAGTTTTCTAGCTTCTAGATTTACTTCCTGTGGAAGTAAGATGCCACTCTGCCTGTAGCCTTTACAATGTTTTACAAATATAAAACCCCCCCATGGACTTAAAATTCATGATAATGAGTCATAGTTGACTTTGTTTGCAGTTCGAGGTGTCCTGTCCTGTTTTACTTATGTCTCATTTTATGATGGTGTCTTATGGGGGAAATGCTTTTTGGGTCTAGGGGGGATTTCTCACAAGTGGCCTGTAGGGAAAAACTGGAAGCAAGGCTGAGCAGCAATTCCCTGTCTAAGTTAAAATATTACATCTATGGCCTCTTGGCAGGGCAAGTCTAATTAGAAATACTATCAAGTTGCAGTATTGGAAATGTAGGATTTGGTGTTTTGGGAGTTTTAGGGACCCAAAGTCCCTCAGCTTTACAGAAGTGCAAATAAATTTCTGAAGTGTCCCCTTTAAATACTTAAAAATATAATAATACATCAACACAATTTCTAATAAAATACAATGTTCACATTTTAATAGTTTCAGTGGTGAATATGAATTTGAGTCGTATAGTAATTTAGTATTAAATTACAATTTAATATTGCAACACTTTTTGTCTCCCCAGACTTTGAACCCAGGACCTTAAACTGGTGGTGCAGAACTTTTGTTTCCCCCCTCTGGCAGAGTAATTACACAGCACTGTCAACGGGTGCTTATAACCTACGCCTACAGGTGAACTGGCCACCACCTCCCCCCGCACCCAGGAGCACTCTCTTAACAAGGAAAAGCTACACCAGTGGTTATACGCTTGTTCTTTCTTTCCATTTGCTTTTTCTTTTTCTTTGACAGCAATCCTTTTTCCGAATGTTGAGTTTGTTTTATATCTGGCAATCAGAAACTTTTCTTGCGCTTAACAGTTTTTAGTTTTTCTTCTCCTAGTTGCTGTTGCTAACTCCGTTGCTACGGTTGCTCCCCTTTTCAGAGCAGTCATTGCTGGTTGATGTAAAATGCATCACTACTGTAACACAGGAATGTTGCCGTAGACACGATATTTTAAAACTCTGGTATCCTGCGAAATACAGAGTTTTATCTGCTCGTGATGGGCTTAATCAGCATTGTGTGACTGTATTTGGCAAGGACTTGAATATAACAGACGTTCATGTATGTGAAATCAATTCAACACCAAAAATGAAAGGATATATAAAAGGCATGTATTTCAAAATTTCTTCGGCTCAACAATAATATATTAGCATGATGCAAAATGTTCTTTCATGGTTAAATATCAACTTTTAAATAGAGTAGCCAGGTTTTCTACAGAAATATTAAATGGGTGTATAGATAGATATTCTAACTACAGCTAACTGCCCTTTCTAGCAATTTAATAACAGCCAGCTGTTAACACTTATATAAGCACTCCATTTGTGACTTTTGACCTTTGATCCATGCTGATCGATCGTCTGAAGGCGTCCCTCTGGGCGATCAGGGTGGACTTAGGCGAGGCTTTTGGGCTGGTGTCTGAGTCAGCACTGTCATCATCACCCATAGCCTTGATATAGCTGCCGCTCCGCATGCGACGGCATGGGATCTCCCCTCCGCTGTCGCCTGCAACGCCACCGCCATATCCACCTCCCCAGTCTTCTGATGGGACCTGAGATACAATCATATTCACATGAACATTCACGTGGACCCATTTAAGTTTAAAAAAGGACCAAGGAGGATTAATCTGCAACAACTGTAGTGAGTGTAAATGTACAACCATGTAGAGTTTATGTACTCAACAAAAATATAAACACAACACTTTTGTTTTTGCTCCCATGTTTCGTGAGTTGAAGTAAAAAAAAAACTGTTCACAAATTTGTTAAAATCCAATTTAGTGAGTGCTGATTTATCAACATGATTATTTTACAGATGTATCTTGAACTGGCCACAATAAAAGGCTTTTCTAAAATGTGCACTTTTATCTTGAAAAAAGGAGATTTATTAGGCACTGAACTATGGCTGTTTCACATAGGGTAGGTCAAAATCATGACCCACTCTACTCTGCCTCTGATTGGCTAGTACTCGCTGCCTTAGTTGGTCAGATTGGTTATGTTGGTTAGGTTTAAGTATGACAAATGTTTTTTCAGGGCCAGTCTCGGCTTTGCCCTTCTGGGAAAAAATGTTATCTGTAGCCTTGTGTGAAATAACTATAATATGCCAAGACAAAGTCTTTTTTTCAAAATAAAACTGCCCATTTTAGAATTGCCTTTCATTGTGACCAGTCTAATGCACTTTTATTAGGCACTGAACAATGGTTATTTCACATAGGGCTATAGGTACCAGTCTTTTTTTCCCAGGAGGGCAAAGTCTTAACCTGTCCTACTCTGACTCTGATTGGCTTACCTTGATATTTTTACTCTAACCCTAAACCAATCACTCCTTATGCCTTAAACCTAAGGCTGTGACAGACTGGATTTTTTCTAACCAAAGTAACATACTGTGGGAAGGCTTTTTCATGGTACTGTCATAAGTGTAACATAATTCCTATAAGGAACAAGGCAGTGCATAACTGCGCGGCGTGTGGCAGACTGAGTGACAGTTCTGCTCATAGAGGAGTAGAGATTTAAACTTAGTAAGTGCTACATTTGTATTTTTGTTGAGTGTACATGGTCAAACTTAGTTTTAGTAAGATTTACTATAAATGGGTTAAACATAGTTAAAATGAGTTAAAAGTAAGTACGCATTCTTCTTCTACACCTACTGTTAAGGGAAAAATAAATATGAATTAATTAGTGTTGAGATATTGAAGATGTTTTCACTGCACTGTTGGCAGCTTCTTCCCAATATCTGTTATTAAAGTCAAAGACTTCTCAAAACAGAAATATATTTCATCTGTGAAAAATATTTCACACCTTGAATGGAAGGAAAAGGATGAATCAGACACACAGTCATGGCACACGTGCACCCACTGTAAAGCAAACTCATCAGCACAGAAAGCTCAAGCATGCTCATGCACACAATGAGAGCACGCACACACACACGTGCACATGTACGCATACATGGGAGATGACGTCAAAGAAAGAGAGAAAGGGACAAAGGGACTTACAGAAAGAGAGAAACTCTGACAGCTGGAGAAACACTGACACAGAGAAGGAAAAACAGCGTAAGCTAGAAGCCGACAAACAGAGAGCAAATAAACACAACAGACAAAAAGGCAGGTAGACAAGCAGAGTGGACAGACAGACGAACTGTAGGCGGACAGACAGGAGAGGTGGCAGACAGAGAGACAGGCAGATGTACAGTACAGGGGTGACAAAAAGAGGAACAGAGAAGCTGAGACTTAAGCGGGCAGAAAGCAGGAAGACAGATGGGCGGACAAATGAGAAAACAAAATGAGAAACTCACACAGGAGCACAATCAAGACAAGAAACTGAGGAGGAAGACGACATACAGAACTGATAAGCAATAATGAAATGAAACAAAAAAAAATGTACATTGACAAGTTCCCACTGTGGCCGTCATGTGAAATGTTTTCATAACCAAGTCAGAATGCTTTCATAACTCTTTATAATGTTGCCCCTCTCTGGACTGTTGTTATAGTTTGTGTGAAATATTTTCTGGCAAATTCATATGAGGTGTCTTGTTTGTAAAATGTTGTAATATTCCATGATTTATTTTCAGATTCGATCAAATACACTTACTTTCCTGCCTGAAAATAATTCTGTGATTTGTGAGGAACCTGATCAATGAAGGTGAGAGCTGGGCAGTAGGTTCACATGCACACTAATGTCCTACTATTATTCTGAGTATGATAAAACTGATATGATAAAATTTCCTATTTGATATGAGTCATGTAAACGGCATATTCCGTTTTTTTGATAATCTGAATTCGGCCCAATTCTAAATGTAGCATTTTCTGATTAAAACATATGGAATTTGCAGATATACTTCAGGTTTTAGCAGCATTCTTTGGACATGGGTACAGTACATTTGGAATATGCATTTCAATTGTCTTTTCTTAAGCCCCTCCTCTTTTCACTATGTGCCCCATTGACAGTTGAGCAAGCCTGGTACCTCTGTCAACTATCTCCTTTTTCTTGTATTTAAATATGTTATGTACTAGGCTTGCCTATACTGGAAACGCCACATATATTCACCTTAAGTTACCCAATGTTAATGTTAACAGACATCAATCATTAGCTATCTAATAAGGTAACACTCGTTAGCTAGTGTTTTGCCAACATTAGCTTATGTAAGATGTGGCAAAATAGTGAATATTAGTGGAATATTCCATTTCATTAGCCATATAAACAACTTGACAGAAATATTGTCTTTTGTGTAATAATGGCAAAACTGGAATTTTGTGCATGTAAATTGAGTCAATGAAACAAATCACAGTTCTTGTCTTTAAAGCTGCAGTAGCTGATTTTTTGGGCCATTTCGGGGCAGCAGGGCAACTGATCTTACATATTATCACCTATGGCAAACGTGTTAGCAAACAATTACTTTTTAAACTTATCCAGCAGTTAGCAACATTTTGGAGGTCTGTTTCTGACCACGTGAGGAATTTAAGTCCAGCAGAGACAGATGCAGGGATAACGTATTTTTGTATGCCACCCTAGAAGTTAGCATTGCTCTGGTTCCCCCCACAAAAAGCCAATGGGATTTTTCAATTGGATTTTGTATTAGTGAAGAATAAAACCTCTGTGGCAAACAAAAGTTAATGTCCACGAAAACCACTCTAGTCTCATTTAGCCACTTGTTAGCCTCTTTTTAAACATGTAAAGGCTTCTAGGGTATTTACTGACATACTATATGTCGTAGAACAAAACTTTAAGGTTGTGTTGACCAAAGACCTTATTTCAGGGATCAAAATAAAAAAAGACATTAAAAAACCCTACTGTTTTCAAGACGAGGGAACCAGGGGGTGCTTATATGCTAACTTATTCCAGGTTTTATGAGCTCTATTCACTTTCCTTTTAGCTCTGTATCGATTTTGACTAACTCATGAGAAAAATATGTGGCCTTTTGTCTTGCTATCTGTTCGACTTTCTTCACCAGCTTGTTGCAGGTCGCATATTGTCGGTTCATCTGAGTTTTGTTTTCTTGAGTTTTGTTGAATTCATATTACATAATAATTTGATCCATTATTAATATAAAAATATTGACAAGTGCACATTCAATTATGTAGCATCTGAGCACATGAGGATAATTATCAACCTTGTACAATGAATTTTATTATGGTGGAAGACCACTCAGTTGGATATGTGTGTGTGTGTGTGTGCAAGTGTGTAAACTTATGTATGTGTGTGGCACTTAATCCCACTCCTTTTCCAGTATTATGAAAACATTACACCACCTAACAGGAAGCAACAGCAGCTGCTTGTGCTGAAAGACCCCTCGATCTTTCAGTTTTGCAAATGCTGTGAGGTGTGTAGTCTCACATAAGCATGTGACCAAATGAAAACACCTACACACATTGACACACACACACACACACACACACACACACACATAGTCAATGCCCCGGGGTTTGGCATCCAGTTGAGTGTGTGTTTTTAAGGTCATCACTTAAAAGATGATTCAGCCTAATCTCACGATCCCCCTGGCCTTCTACTATCTCTCTCATTTTCTCCTCCTGCTCTTTCTCTCCTCCTCTCGCTGTGCCCCTTGGCTACCATCACCTCCTTTATCTCTTTTCTATCCCTGAGCCTGCTCTGCTATCTCCGCATCCCTCCACCTTGCTCTTTTCCCCTGCGATCTTTGTCTCTCTCGGTCTCTACGCCACTGTTTCTGTCTTCATTTCACTCCTGCTCCATATTCTCATTTTTTTTTATCGTCCCTTATCTATCAGACACAGGCCGAGGGAAGGGGAGAAGCTTAGGGAACGGAGAGCACCGGGTTCTGATGCCACACGTCGTGATTGTCGTTGACACCATGGGAGAAAATCTTGCACATGTCCCTTTGCCTCTGACCACGATAATTCAGACTTGAGAAAATTCACTCATTTTTTGTCCCTTTCATTTTCACTTCAAGCTGCTTCTTTTTTCTTGCTTTTGTACAGCAAACTTGAGCGATGATGCAGTGTGGACTTGTAGGTATATGCTTGTACATACATGTTAGTGTTACAAAATGCTAGTTGGTGACTGGAGAGTATTTTGTCTCTTCCGGGCCGTCTCCCCTGTGCTACCAAAACCACTTTGTGACTTGAAGACTTTTATATAAATTACTTTGAGATGGTCCCTAATTTTTGTAAAGTGAACAAAAAAAGCATTCAAAAAACTCCATTGTTAGTTTTAACCAAGCATATCGGGTAGTACAATCAACCCAACATGCTGGGTAATAGTAATAGCATCACGACTTTTGGCTCGCTGGTGACCCACCACATAAAGCTGGTGGCCTTTTTTCACCCCTCCCCTCAGACAGCCTGAGTCCTCCACTGGTTTGTGTTGTATTGTGAGTATCTGGGTGCATGCTAGACTAAAGGTTTGTGTGCTGTGAGAACACTGCCAGCACAACCTTTTTGTCAAGTGAAGGATCTCAAAATGCAACTGGTTGAGTTTTTTGACATTTTCTTGGGAATGGAGAAAAATAATCAAAATTTAAAATGTTAAACCTGCAAACCTGCAAAAATGTTTTCTGCCACCTGTGAGCAGCAGAAATAAGGAAAATAATTTCTGTTAGCAATTTTACACAACCACCAGATACAAGCAACCCACATCATAAGCATTCATTTGGAAGCAGTTTCTGGCCATCTCATGACTATATTTATTCTAATTTTGGCTCTGCTTTTATGTTGCCACCTGAGGGACCTCTCCAGTTCTTTAGCTGCTAAATGCTCAGCATATGCTCACCTACTATACGCTAATGGTTATTGGTAGTATAGAAATGTTTTATGGCCACTTTAAAGTTTAAAACTGTTGAATGTATGATATCTAGTTGTTACAAGCTCTGTCAGCACAGCAAACATTGTCAGTGTTGCTTCAATGTGGCACCTGTGCTGTGGTTGTCATGAGGTCTAGTACTGGTGGTGAGGACCTGAACAGTTCTGTATCTGCAGCTCCAGGAAGGACCGCTCTGAAGCCACAGATCAATCTGGTCGACTTCAGCACATCTAAGCTCAGCACAAAAATTCCCTCCACATGTTATCTGTCCTCTTCTCGCAAAACTGCAAGTGACGCCGGGAGATATGAGAAAAGCCGCAGCAGAGAAGTTCGCGTCATGTCCTAAGGTGTGAATGTGACGGTAGCCTAAGGCACGGAGGCAAATTGTGTGGGGGTTTGTCCTTTGAAAACACTAACACACACGACCCTGCTCTCTCGGTCTCTTCTATCAGCAGGCCTCAGCTGTGTCTAAAGGATGAGAGTTGGAAAAACACCAGGGACTCCTGTGGCTACCTGCTGTTTCCGTAGAAACACAGCCTGCATGGCAGCTCTACCTCAGCACAGCTGGAGGTTTGTGTGTGTGTTTGTGTGTTTATGTGTGTGTGTGTGTGTGCTCTTTCAGCTGACTTTGTAGATATGCTGTAAGAGCCATTAGCTTTTCATTTTAGGGAATTTAATATGATAGAAAGGGCAAAGGAAAAATTGCATGTGTTGGTCCGGAGATAGACCGTGGCGAATGGAGCTGAGAGATGCACTATCGGGAGAAACATTAAATAATCTCTGTGTGGGTGACAATCATTGTTTTCTGACTCACAGCAAAATACCAAGACAGTCCATGGGGTCTCTCAGCTGGAAATTTAACCATTTGATATCTGCACTGCTCCGTTTGCACTTTTCATTTTCCATGAAAAGTTTTTTTTTTTTTGTCTGTATGTGAAAAAGGGGTGTTAAGATGCAGCAAATGCCTGTGTCCACCAGGGATGTATGAATCATGTTGACATAATATGCCCTTATAAAAAACTGTATTGATAAATGTAAAACTATTTTCATTGATTTTCTCACTCTTGCATGCAAATAACTGACGAAATAATGCAAACTGCAAGTGTTCGTGTCAGGGTAGTCTCGCACAGCTCTCTCTACGGCTTTCCGTGCTGGAGAAAGGTCTGGTGAAAGAAAACCCTTGCCTTCTTTACATCCAATAACAAACGTGTTGGGTGAAGCTGGACATAATTTAAAAGGAATATTGCCTACAAGGACCAGTAGAAATGGACTGAAATTTCATGGGGGTGCGGGTCACTATTCACTACATTTAGGCAAATCTGCAAAATTACGTCATGCTATATTATCTGTTAGTGCTTCCTGCGAGCAGAATAATCATTGATGTACAGACAACAATCAAATGGATTAATTCTGAAACAAAGGAAAATGTCCCTTTGAACATTATTAGGGATGATCTGAAGTTATAGTGAGCACTGTTTTCACATGATTTTGAGATTGATTAACATGCACTCAAGTTTGATTACATTATGACTCAGAGAAGAAATGAAATGTTTGATGTAACCTGCATGAGACTCAGTTCAAAGGCCACTTCTTCTGTGTGAGAACACAGCAAACCCTGTTTTCTTCCGGTGCTGATGCCCCTATATGTGGGTATGCAGTATTGCTCCTTTTAGCTGAAGGTGAGCACTGAGCAGCAAACCCACATATTGTACACACGCGTGAGGTGTGGAATTACAACCGCAAGCACTGCTATTAATCATCATCAGTTAAAATTCTGATCAATAGCAAATGCGTTTTGGGTGGGACAGAGGGTGCATATTTCTAAAAGAGAAGCTCTGTGCACGTTTACGTACGAGGCACAGCAGCGCAACTTTTTTTGATTAATTAATCATTATCTTTCCTCTGGAGAGTTTCCTCTCTTCTGTCAAGTTTAGATCTACATTTTTTAGTTTTCTTGCTCAAATGTACCACTATTATGTACATGGGAATGAAACAGAAGCAGCCTCTCAAATCACATAAACCATTCAAGAAAACACTCACCCATCAATACAATGCACAATAAAGAAATCACCTGTAAAGCTCACAGTGCTCAACATAATTTAAGAGATAATATAGCCTACAGAGACCAGTAGGGGTGCTGGTGCAGGTCTCTACATTGGAGAAAATAATGAGTTAGGATGTGTGACAGGTAGATGATTTGTGCATACTTGCAGATTCGGATGGACTCGGAGCGCATCTGCGCATCACTTCTGGTACAAACACACACACACACACACACACACACACACACACACACACACACACACACACATTGGTTGACATGCAGGCGTACACAAACCTGCAGATAGTGGAAGGTCCTCTCCTTCAGCTTACTCTCCACAGGCACAAGGGCTTTGTCGTAGCCTCCTCCCCTAGTGGAGGGGTACACCTCCCTGGCCTGACTCACTGTCATGGCTGACCAGGTGCTCCTTTTCAGGGAGTGGCCATGGTGCCCGTGGTGTCCCCCTCCTTCACTCCCCGCCAGAGCCATGGTGGTACAGGCCATGCACTCACCAGGCCCCGGCCCACCACTGCGCTCCTTGGGCCTCTTCATGGTGAGCTCCTGGATGGCTGCATCCAGGCTCTCGTGTCCACTGGGATACCCCCGCCTGCCCCCACTGACCAGGAAGCTACTGTCGCTGTCCAGGTTGTCGTCAGAGCTCCACCAGCCTGCCGTCCTGCTGCGGTGGCGTCTACCCGACTCGTGCCGCGAATCTCCGCTCTTGCTGCGCTCTCGAGATTTGCTCCTCCTGGTAGAGCGAGACTGATGGCCTGAGTAGTGGCCTCCACTTTCCTCCCCTCCACTCCTATGGCCTCCTCCTCTCTCGCCACGGTAGTCCCCACCTCCTCTTGTGCCGTTGTACTCCCGTTTGGATGGTGCCTCCAGGGAATGGGACTTGGCAAACAGGCGCTGGACAGAGTTGACCAGGTGGCGGATACGTGAGGGGCTCTCACTGCGTTGCTCAGCTCCTCCACTGGTGGTGCGCTGGTACTGCAGCGTATGGAAGCCATCGGGATGAAAGGGCACCTGCTTCTCAAACTGGTCGATCAGGTTCGGGGGAATGCGGTGCATCTTCCCTCCATGGCCAGACAGGCACTCCTCGCAAGAGTCAAATGACTGGAGAGGTGGGTGCTGGCTGGGGTGGGAGCGGGGGAAGGTTCCACCTCCAGAGTGGCTATGGGAGTGCGAGTGGGAGTGGGAATGGTGCCTCTCCAGCGCAAGTGCCTCAGCCGGACCTGGAGGGTAATAGTGGCCATCGCTGTGACCCTGGTAGTAGTCCCTGCCCGGGCCATCACAGTCCTCAGGTGTGCAGTGGCAGGGGCCTCCTCCGCCACCACCAGAGGAATGCTGGGACATGCTACGGCTGACATGATACCCTTTCACAGGCGCCGGGGCGTGGTGGGCCGTCCGGGCCGAAAGGGGGCGCTGCGGGCGTGACAGGGCTGCACTGGTCTCACCTAAAGGCACAAAAAGAGCAAACATTAAGGTCCTGTATCCAGGGGTAATTTTGTTGACTAATGTTTTGGTCATAGTGTTTGTCAATGACATTTTTTAACTGACAAAAAAAGCATGAATAAATAAAAAGTAATATATGATGACAAAACTATGATGAAATCTATTGACACCTTTGTCAACAAATAAATGAGAGAAAAATGTTGGGGAGGGATGAGTTGAGGAGAGATCTAATCTCTTTGTGTGGTGAGGAGGTTAGATGGACAATTGATCGGTACTGATCTACCTGGATGTCAGGTAACATGGACGTCTCATAAACTGTACAAACATGTCAATATTTCGGAGAACAAGCAGAACAGACATATGAATACATTTCACACTTGATATCAAGAAAAGCAAGAGCAGATCAGTCATTCCGAAATTCATGCAAAGGAAAACGCACTTGTTTTTTTTTTCAAGCTAGTGCTATTGTACTAGCCCATGTGTTTTTGGCAAACTTGAAATACAATATGGTAAAGGAGACAACTGCTGAAACTATCCCGAGCAGAAAAATGAATTACTCAGAGTTGCCAATCTTAGACTGTAAATTAAAAGATCGATTGACAAGCTTAAGATGGTAAGTGTGAAGTTTCACTGTCTTCAAATGGAAACTATGTAAATATAATATGTAACATAAAGGCAAACTCAGATATGAAGAAATGTAATATATTTAATGTTAATGTTAATAACAGGTTAGTGTTTCCTCCAGAAGTATGAGTTTAAAAATTGCATATAACCATTTTAAATAATGCATTACACTTTAACAAAACCCCTAAATCTACTGTAGATTTAGTCAACTAAAACCTTATATTTAGTCAACTAAAAGTAGACTAAAACTAAAACATTTCAGATGACTAGAAATTCATATGACTAATAATTATGGCTAAAACTGAATGGCATTTTACTCAGAAGACTAAAACTAAACCAAAAATAGCTGTCAAACACTGCTTGTGTTTTGGGAGACAGCAGTGGAGACACTGTATCAGTTAAAATATTCATCTTATCAAATAATTAAATCTTGTGTTCAGTCTTGCAATCAGAAATATTTTCCTGTCTCATTACACAGAATAATTGTGAGATGATGAGTAGGTGTTGCTGATCACTGCCAGTCACTCCTCTGTTACCTCGATAGCTGTTACACTTGATTTGTACTTTGGCTAAACACGCCAAAACAGCGATATAATCTTTTAAATATATGACTCAGAGTCAGTACAGGTATAAATAACTGATTTGATGTTCCGCACTGTATATGTGTGAGACACAGAGGTGGGAGGTGCAGTGAAGTGTAATTTACTCTTAGAAAGATAAGTGCTAACTAGAACCATAAAGGGTTCTTCAGCTTGTCCCCTAAGGAGAACACTTTTTGGTTCTTGGCAGAACCTTTTATAAAGATTCTACTTCCTTTCAGAGATCCACCTAGAACCCAACATAAAAGGTTATACCTAGAACCATCTGAGAGCTTCTACAGAGAACCCTTCTATGGTGTAATAGTTCCACCCAGAACCCTCTCTGAGGATTTTTTCCAGAACATTTTGCCTTCTAAGGGTGTTAATGAGAATCCACCCAAGAACTTCCCAATAACCTTTCTATATTCCAAGGGTTTCATCTATTATACTAAGAATTTGTTTATATTCAAAGGGTTTTACACATTCAGGGGGTTATACCAGGAATCTTATAATATTCCAAGGGTTTTTTCTAATACCCGACCAGGGGATTCTACCAAAAACCTTTTTTACTCCAAGGGTTTTATCTATAACAGACTAAATGAGTAGGTGTTGCTGATCACTGTCACGGACCCTTTTTATATTTCAAGAGTTTTATCTAGAACCCACCAAGAGAGTTCCACTGATAACCTTTTTAGATTTCAAGGGTTTTATCTAGAACACTCAGTGAGTTTTATTAAGAACCACTTTATATATTTTTATATATACCTTTTTATAACATTAAATATATATAGTGTTTTATCTAGAACCGCACGGGGGAGGGGGGGGGGGTCTACTGAGAACCCTTTTATTATTCAAGTGTTTATCTAGAACTCACCCGAGGGGTTTAACTGAGAACCCTCTAATATTATGGCATAAAGAGAGAGAAAGACCCATTCTGAAACCCTTGTTTTCAGGAGTGTAGTGTGACTTACAAATCAATCAGAAGAACAAGAAATAGACTTTGTAGATTGATGTCCAGATTGTTTTGTGTCTTCTGTCAAGTGTCCTGCTAAATTGAAAGTGAAAACAATGTGTTTTTTTCTTATTCTGATTAACATTTTTATTGATTTTGCACTTCATTTTTTACGCAACCAAAGACAAACAGTGCAATAGTGAGCATTCATCCCGCAGGCTGCAATAAGCGGCCACAGACAGCTCTCTTCTTCTCATTCATCTCAAAGGCTGCTGGGCTGATAAATCAAGAATATTAGCCTTTCTTTCTCTCTTGCAGTGTCTCCTTAGTTTGGGCCTAGCTCCCCCATTTAGCACCTCCCGCTCCTCTCTCCCGTTTATCATTACATTCATCAGCCCAGCAGTCCTTGTTGTTGTCTGTCTCTTTCTCCTCCGTCCATGCCCACAGGGAGTCTCGGAGCATTCACAAGATTTACAGCTGAGGAAAACAGTGCATTTATTGATCACCTGCATCCTAATGCGGGGGAGATAGAGAGTGGCGGCAAGCATCCAAGCATATTCACAAGCATCTGTGCTATCAATTACACGGCAAATTCACCGTTTGAGCACCAGCTGAACGATAACATGATTCACAATATCCAAGTGACCAGGCAGAGACCGACACTGCTGTTTGCTCAAAGAGGATGGGATCTTCTACAAAACAAATGCAGGAAATGAAATCAATACACCTCCCCAAGATGCTGCAGGGTTGTGGCACAATATACACCTTACACTCTTAGAGATAAGGGTTCCAAAAGAGTGCTTCCTGAAGGGCCACGGATCTACCCTGAACTCACATTTAGAAAAGGTTCTACCAGGAACCAAAAAGGGTTTTCCTTTACCTTTATAATACTAGTTAGCACTTTTATTTCTAAGACTGTATCACCCACACACTCTGGTTGCTGTAAGTAAAAGTAAACAGAATGGAACTGGATCTCTGTTGTTTTTCTTCCAGTACAGGGATAACAACCAAGATTACATTCCAAATGCGGTAATCATGTGTTTTATTGGACTGGCATTAATTGCTGTTGCTGTAATCACATCCTCTATTAACCACGCTCTCCACTAACTATATAATGAATCATGGGCACAAAGCCTCTTTATAATGCACACGAGCATTTCCCGTCATTTCTAGATTTGATTAAATTGAGATGAAATCGCTCAGTGAGAGCCAGAATCGAGCCGCTCGGCTGGATGGGAATCGCTGAGCTCCTGTGAGTGTGTTTGCGCTCGTGTTTGCCGGCTTTCACACAGAGATGAGAGATAGGGGACAGATGCTGGGATAATCATTAAATAGAGCGTGGCCTGTTTGCCTTGATTGGCTGAATGAGAGCTGCCACCCAGGAAGCTCACCCACAGCCAGCCGTGTCATTGGTGTAGCCGTGACGACGGGCCTCTCTGAGTCAACATCCCACCGTGGACAGATTTTAGACAGCCGTAGCACCTGGGTGGACGGGGCCACCTCCAGGATTGAGGCACACTTTAGTCAGAAGCACACAAAAGTTGACAATGTGTCTCCTAGCAACACCAAGTATCATAGGAAAAGCCCACCCAGACTTCTAGAAGTTTAGAAACAGTTTTCTTAAAGGGGAACTATTGTGCTAATTTCCAGCTCTATATTTTTATTCACAGTTCAAAAACTTCCATATTTATTTAGTCTGACTCACTGGATGTAGACTGTGGGTATAAGCATGCCACTGGGCGCCTGTTTCTGGCATCATAAGCTATACCCACTGTCTCCTTTGGCAAGGTTCCTTCTCTTAGGGGAAACAACAACAAAAAAACAAAACAAAACAAAAAAACTCTGAGCTAGCACCCTATACAGTGAAAATTCTGTTTTTCTCTCTGGTGTCCTGGAGTTCCAAAGCTTTACCTCTTGTTAGCAGTTAGCTACTTTAGTCACTAACTGCCAGTTAGCTAAGTTAGCCATGCAATTATTGACTGCCTGGACTGGGAACTCAAAGATCAGGGGAGTGCACGGCCCACTTGAAGTAGCCATTAGCTACTTTAACAACTAGTAAGGATACCTGTCCATCAGAAAATCACAAATAGTTGAGCAGCTGCAGGACAGCAAAGGGGGAAAACCAGAAAATGTACAACTCAAAGCACTTTCTGTGAGACATACTGAACATGAACATAGTCCTGAGCAGAATGATCTAATGAAGACAGTCCGAGTGGGTGGACGTGCTGTTTGTGCTGTGTTGTGCCTGTCCTGGAGAAAAACACCATGTAATGGACTTGATGTCAACTTAACATCTAATGTTGGAAAAAAAAATGTTGGAAACACTGCATTGAAAACAGTCTGAAACCTGAGCTTTTTGCTTCTTTTGAATATGAACATCCTACACTATGACATTATTTGTATGACAACTATAAAGAAAAGCATAATATGCTTTCCTTTTCCTTTAAATGTGTCCAAAAAGTGAGCAGAATTTCAGTTTGGTTCTAAAATTTTTATAACGTGAGAAAAGCAAGACACGAGACGTGAGGGAGAGAGAGAGATGGATATTTTTTGCAGTGTGCCGTGCTTGCATGTGTGTGTCCTTGTGTATGAACAGACAGCAAAGTGAGCAGCGCCGCTCTGCCTGGAGGAGTAAATTAAACCATGTTCTGTTTATTATGAAGTCTTTGGCTTTGGAGCAGGCTGCTGGCTAGGAGCTGTCAGTCACAGTGACACGCACGCACATGCCCCAATGTGTGGTCGTGTGCGCACGTTAAAAAGACACCCGTGTGCAGACAGGCAACTAAAAAGATAGAGAGGTAGAGAAGATGCAGTCAAATGTTGGCTGTCTCTTTCCTTAATTTCCTTCCCTCTATCCACCTCTACACACGTCTCCCTCTCCTCTCAGTCTCTCCTCCTGACCTACTTCTATCCATCCTCCAGTCATGTCCCTCCCTCACTATGCTCTCCTCCTTTCTTTGTTTTTTCAACCTGTCAGTCCGTCTGGCTCTGTGCCTGTCAACACTTCTCTGTGTTGAGTTAATTACAAAGTTTGCTTCCATTTTTCATCTCTTGGTCTCTACTGATCTCCCATCCGCCAGTGTTCTCTCTTTTTCATTTCTTGTTAGATAATTGACCAAGTCCTGCCCCTTTAGGAACGTTGGTCAACTTTCTTCTTCTGTTTCCAGAACTTATGTTATGCTTGTCTATGTTGAAAAGAAAACCAAATTTTGAAGATGTTTAAAAGATTTTGATTGCAAAAGCAACATGAAATCACATCTTAATTTAGATAATTACAAAAATACTTGCCAGTAGCCAGACATCTGCATGGCTGCTACCAGTACACATTAAATCACAAACAAGGTCAGTTTCCATTATGAATTTTTGATCCTTAAAGGTTTTATATTTGTAAAACTTTCCTTGAGCCAACACAAGCGATTGAAAAATGTGTGATGCCTCCACAATGTAAAAATTTATGGACCGAGCAGAAATTTGCCGAACACTACTGCGCATATTCAGTGGGCCATATAACCAGGAAGCTAGAAATCTTTTTTGGCTCATGCGCCAGGCAAGCAACTCTCTTCAGACTGAATGGGTGCCATCTTTGCATTCATGATCTAGTACCTTATAACATAACTACGTGTTTTGGTCTGTTGCAAAACTCTGGCTAACTAGTAGTCAACATCAATTGTTAGCTAGCCAGTTACATCTGATAGCTAATGTTAGCAAAATACCGTAACTAGCTACTTAATCTACAGAAATCTTGAGCAAGATAGTTAGTTAGCATTTTGCTGACATTAGCTAACTCATGATGTGACCATATACAGTGTGTGTGTTGCTTTTACAGGTACTCCAGCAACATCTTTTAGCCATCTTCAAAAACTGGTTTTCTTTTCAACATAGACTAGCACAGAGCATACAGTATGTAAGAACAGGAAACAAGAAAGGAGAAAGCTGAGCGCGGTTCTGCTGGGTACCAAGCTTGCTCAGCCCTTCAGAAGGGTCAGTTGAGGTATTCCAGCATTATGTGCAGACATTTAATACACCAAATAATTTCATTACTTCCCCTCTTTATTTTTCAGCAATCTCTTCAAGTTAAAATCTTAACGCACTGCCACTGTTTGATTTTACCCTAGGTTCATCCCTCCCTTCTGTACTCCACGTCTTTTTGTTTTCTCTCCATATTTACATTCCTCTTTGGACGACTTCCCCCCTCTTCTCTCTGTGTAGGCAGAAATATTCAGTAGTTGCTCAGTAGGGAGTTGGAGCTGTACAACATGCTGTCATTGTTTAACACTGCTTGGCATCAACGTGATTGTTACAGAGGCTTCAGTCTGGAGCTGTTTCATTTTAAATATTCATGCGATCATGCCAGCTGCTCTGACCCACTTTGCTAACAGCTGAGTCTGCCCGCTTTCTGCCATCGCTCTGAGTTGTGGGTCAAAGGGTGTTTCACTGTAAATTCAACAGCTGAAATACCAGAGAATATACATGTATTTTGATATAATTTTCCTCACTTAGAGGAATTGTTTATGCCGGTCTGGAAGCAGGAGAGCTTAAAAATGTCATAAGGAAGCTTGCTGCATAGAAGCACCTTGAGCCCAGACCGTTTAATTAGTTTCAGATGGCAAGTAAAAAAAATCCCACAATGAGAACGCTGTTCATTTTTCAGCAAAAAAGACTTCTACATCCAAATCCTCAAGCAATCAATTTAATGTACATTTCAGTGTTAATTCAATCAGAAAGGCTTACATCCGTAAGTTCAAAACAACAAAAGAGCACAAGAGCACAAAAAGAGGAGGCTGTAATCCAGACATATTACAGGAATTTAGCAGTTAGTAGGAAACATGGTGTTGCCTCTTACAAATGATGGATTTCTCTGGGTTTAACTATTGTTGGAAATATTTGGGGCAATGTCAGTACAACTCAACTAAATAAATAACATGTAGTATTTTTAGACATAATATGGCAATTACATTATTTTACATCATTACATATTATAGCTTTATGGGATACATGCTCATTGGTTGATGCCACTCTCATCATCACTGTACGGTAAATATGAAACTACAGTTGGCTTATCTTAGCTTAAAGACTGGAAACAGAGGGAAAAAGATAGCCAGGCTCTGTCCTAAAGTACCATAACAAACTCCACTTAAAGCAACTTTAAAACAGACAAAAACCAAAGTATAAAAACAAGATGTTGTGGTTTTATAGGATGTTATGTCCTAACTTCCAATAGTCTTGTCATCAGATTAACAGATGACCAACAGAGACTCCAGTAAGTTACTGTGCCCAGTCAAGCCAATAACCCTGCTTAAACTATGACATGCCATTATTAACACTTCGGTTTTTCTTAAGTTAAGCTAACTAGCTGCTTGTGGTAGTTTCAGATTTAGCATACAGATGTGACCTTGATCTTCTCAACTGACTGTCAGCAAGAATGCAAATAAGTGTATCTACCAAACTGTCAAATTATTTCTTACAAAGCACAATATGCAAGTTCTACTTCTAAGTTACTCTATTTAATGTAACGCATGGGATCATGGGTGTTGTCGTCATTGTTCAATAACTGCAACTGAAAATGTATCGGGCCTAACTAAAAGAGACATCATGTTTAAGGATGAGGTAATTAATTAAAATTTTATTCTTGCTAAGTTTAGTCATTTTCACCAACTGCTAGCAACAACTAGCAGCAAGCAAGAAATGTTACCTTGTAAAGTTGTTTTAGACATTTAAATGTGGCAATGCTCCATATTATAGCTTTAATATATATAATATGTCACAAATTACTACTTTAAATAGGGTTTATTTTGGTACTAGAATGGGAGACAATAGCAGACAATCATTTGGCCAAGGCAGCCACTGTCTTGGCTTTTATTGAAATGGGGTAACACTGTGAGGCAGCGGGTATTGTCTGCCTGAATATGGGCTTTGTTTGACAGCAGATACAATGAATGAAGCTACAGCGTGGTCAGGGGCAGATATGTTGACTCATTTGAGAGTACGAGAAGGTGAACTGCACAGAGCCCTTATAGAATTGTAGTCAAACAATGAGAAAGTTTTTCATTAGTCTGGTATCTGCCCATATGTGCCAGTACAGTAGACTTCAAATAAGCTATTAACCAGTGCAGCTCTGCACACCCATAATGGAGAGTGGGACAGACAATAGTGAAGTGTATAAATATGGGAATGGAAACAATAGAGGATTGGCTCAGCTGTGTGTTGGCGTGCACTTCCTTCTTCGCCAGCCAGAGAGACATGCATGCTGGGAAACTGGCAGAAGGGCTGATTTGCTCTTCTCAGCTTTTAGCCATGAATGATCTATTTTCATTTTTCCACTGCCTTGTCTCTCTCACACACACACACACACACACACACACACACACACACACACTTCTCTGTCAGCCGGGTGACTGCCATAGCTAACTCATCAGGACCCAGAAAGAATCAAGGATGATGGGAAAGATGGAACATTTCAAGGGTGACCTGCAGAAGAGGACCCGTAAAATATGACGGCAGCGCCGGGTTGGGCAGCTGCAGCATGTCAGCTCTGTAAATATGGAGTGAGGGACCCATGTAAAAAAAAAGTGTAAAGAAACATACTTCTACTCAAGTAGAAGTACAGATACTGCAGAATAAAAATAACGGATAATAATAATTCCCCTCAATTGCATGAACACCGAAGTAACAAGTCTGTTTTGCAAATGTACTGAGTAGAGACATACTTTTGTTAAAATGTCAGGAGTGAAAGTAAAAAGTCACATGTCTGGTTTAAGAAAAAAAAAGACAAAGGCACATGCTCGACTGGTAGATGTTTTCATTTTCTACGTTGAAAGAAAACGTAGATGCAGACTTTAGGTGGGAATTGACAGGAGGAATTGGCAAGATGGGTGCGCTGCAACCTTCTACTTAAGTGCATATACATGTACACTCTGGACATAAAAATAGGTGCTGACAATGGACTGTTGCTTGAGATGCCTGTGAGAGGCAAAAAAGAGTGGGAGAGGACGAAAACACAACGGAAATGTGGCAAGAAAAGCAGAGAGGAAATGTTGGAGTGGGAAGCCGAGAGAGTGTGAGCACAAGTGTGTGAGAGAGGGATGATGGCCACAACACAGGGGAAATACGCTCCCATCATGAGGGCAAAATTGAAGAGCGCCAAGGGGGCAATTCCTCTATCTTGCTCTCCTCGTCTCCTCCTCTTGCCCTGTTTTCCCGGCTCTCATCCTTCCCATACAATATTCTCTTGCACAACCTGCTTTTTTCCTTCCACTTCTCCTCCTCCTCCTCCTCCTACGATATCTTCCATTCTTTCACCTTCACTCCTCCTCTCACAACACGTTAAGAGAGCAGAGTTTTTATATTTGGCGACGAGTTAAACAAGTCAAAAGAACTTTTTTAATAACACATAGGATCCAATTTAATACCGGTGTCAGAAAATATGAAAGCTGAATGAAAAAACAGCAGAGACAATATAGAGATATTTATTATTGTCACATTTTTTTCAGGACTTCTCAACAGTAAAATATAAAAATAATTCCTAATGATATAATTAAATTAACACAAATTGGATCTGAGAAGCAGCAAAAAAATATGATTTAATTCCTTTTAAGTTTTTGGTAGCTGTTATCGTGCTGATATTTGTTCAAGTTTGATTTTAATTAATAATTTGATGCAATCAAAAGGATGCTTCACCTCATGATTAACAGCTGAGCTCTGAGTCAGCTAACTGTCTGGTCAAGAACTCGAGACAGCGGCTCAAACCCTGGTCACTACTGCACAGACTCTGGCTCCAAATGACATCACCAGCGCACACTGGAAGCCCTCGTATCTTGGGCTTTGTTTTCGTACAGGGGGAGGAAATGGAGACACAACATCAATCTATTTTTTTCGTCAGGGGTGCACCTCTGGTTGCCCGACTTGCCAACGAACAATTTTTCCAGTCATTCGGAAATAACATCCAACGGGGCAACAAGGCCGTCTGTACTTGTTGTGCAGCAGTCATCTGAGATGCAGCAGGCTGCTGTATTTAAAGGAAGAGTATAATTAAACAACTAGCACCAGCTGTGCCAATCAACTCACCTGGCACTGCTCTCATGAGCCCTCTCCACACCTCTGCTTCCTGCAGCTGAATGCTGACCATACCTCAACAAATGTTTAGCATATAGCAACAATTCAAACTTGTTAAACACCATGTACAATGCACAGTTTAGTGGTAGTGTATATAAGTAATGTTTCCCAGCAGCCTGCAATTGGCTGCGAAAACATTCTTGTGACTAACATTATGGCCAACGGCAGGCAAGAAAAGTACTTACATTTGTAAATTATAGACTTTGTAACATCTTAAAGGGACATTTCACCCAAAAAACAAAAATACCCCTAGCCTGTCTAGATGTGTTTGGTGAGAGCTGCAGAGTTTTGGAGTTAGAGATGACAGCCTTCTCTCCAATATAGTGGAACTAAATACAACTCAGCTTGTGGTGCTTAAAGCACCAAAAAACATATTGTCTTTCCAAAAATCTTAATCCTGATACTCAAGATAACCCACAGACCTCGTTGTGATCAGTTACATGTAGGAACTACTTTCTCTCTGCAGCAGAATCTATCTTCCTTTATATCAGGGAGAAGGTAGGAATCTTTATGGCTGAAATCTCCAAAACTCTTTAACTCACACCCAGCCAACAGTCTAGATGGATAAAAAGCACTACAGGTCAAGGGAAAAATGTGTATTTTTGATTTGGGAGTGAACTGTCCCTTTAACGTCTATTTAGAGTAAACTTAAATTCTTTTTAAGACTTTTCAAGGCCTGCAAGCAACCTGTTACAGTAAAAAATACTTTAACTGCAGACAGGAGGCAGAGCAGTCTCCAGTGTCAGAATCACTTTATACACCAAACCATCGACACCTTCCTCCTCACTTCCCTGAGAGGTTTTGTGGCTCGCCAACAACTTCCCACTATTTCCGTCTTTGCCTCTTGGACATAATAGGCGTAATTTAACAGCACAAGAGGTCACTTGTCAGCAGAGCGTAAACACAGGTCATTTTACAAGTGTTTTATCGAATGACCACTGGTGTCATGTTGATAATGTAGGTTTTCAGAGTTTGTGCCGGCAAATGTCAAATGTAGGGGCGACCAGGGAGTGTTCTGACACTTGATTAGTTGTAACACTGTCAGTTCAACCAATCAAGAAGAGAGCTGCAGTGATTTCATGAATGTTGTGCTCTTATATTTCATTTTTGAGCTCACAGGAGAAAGAAGGACAAATTGTGGATTTTGCAACCAAAAACCTGATTTTCAAGTAAGAAAGTAATATTATAATAATAAATAATTAGTCAATATTAATTTTGCCTGGTGTTCATTGTATTGTAGATATGAATGGTTTGACATACATAACCTAAGCAGTTTCTCTAGTATAATTTGATGCATTCATACAAGCCCACATGTTAAAAGAGTCTGCTGTGTGTAAGGGCTGCTTGGGGTGGGCACAATTGTAACAGTTTATTAAAATGATTTGAGCATGTACATTGTCAGTTCCATGCCTGCGCTCCAGGTGAATCCATCTACATTTGCCACAACTTTGACAGTGACTAAACCCTTGTGTGACACCTTCCCATTCAGGCATACTGTCCGCACAAATAAATGAAAAGATTTACAGGAAATAAGCGTATTTTGTCCCTCTAAATTGTTCACTTTATTCAAGACTGTTTTAAAATTATTGTTCAACTACATTCTTTTGTAAATTGGGGCAAATTATTGTTAAATCTATCCCCAGCTAGTGTTACAACTCAAGTCGGTAGTGGGGTAGGTTGTAACAATGAAACTCTTTGTAATTTGTAGCTGACCGAGTGAGTTTTGTTTGTAGTAGACAAATATGGGGGTACCATGTATCAAAGTGAGAGAGCTAGCATGAACAACCACTGGGTTACTGATACTCAAACAAAAGTGTCACTACCATCCCAGGTGTCCTCTGCATCTAAAGGTCTGCAAGGCAGTTCTTAGGACTTATACTGCTGTTTCGTTTAAGCTTCATGTGTATTGGCACTCGATTTCAAAAGAAAATACATTTGCATGGAGATGCAGAGCAAACAAATCATGTTTGACCAAGGATATGAAAAAGAAGAAGACTGAATGGGCCTGATTTTCAGAGTTTTTGTGTGTTTCCTTAACTGACTGAAGGAATTTTCTCTTTACATTCTCTTCTCACTTGCCACGCAATCCACCATATATAAAATGAAATCACATAAAAATGTTTGACAGCCATTAATCACTTTGATTCCCTCGAGCATGATGGAGAAACACGTTTAGCATAAAGCTGTATGTTTATGCCAGTGAAAACAGCCTGAGAAGGCCTCTGACTGTGACTTAATGAGAAGGAAAATACCAACACCACTTAGCAGAGTGCTGCTCGCTTGTAATTGGCCTGCATTCTCCCTCTCTACCTCGTATAACATGAGGGGACATTGGCGGGGGTATTAGATGGGGGGTAAACAGAGATCAAAGCCAATGAGAGAATAGCATAACAGGCTCATTCATGGAGTCGGTCATTAGACATTTAGGCCTTAACCTTCTGCAGGAGAGTGCTCGTCCTTACACACACCACACACACACACACACACACACACACACAGTCACACCCTGCCATCACTCTTTTATAACACACAGTGTTCTCCTTCCTCTCTGCTTCATATCTCTTCTCCCATTTCTTGCTTTTCTCATTCTCCCCCCCTTCTCACCTTTCCTTTTCTCTTCTTTGTGTCCTTCTTATTCCCTCTTTCCCTCTATCTTATCCTCTCTCGTCAGCCCTTACCCTGTCACTTCATAACTCTCTTTCCTTCTCTGCGTCTACCTCTCCTCATTCTCTTTCCTTCCCTCTCTGTCTCTCTAGTCGCTCGTGTTGTGTTGTATTACAAACTCTCCTGACAGAAAATCAAAGGTAGATGCAGAAACCACAGCTCAGAGGAGAATCAAGACGCACATGCACATACTGTACAGACACACACACACACACAACACACACACACACACCAGTGTTTTCCCACTGTCATAAAGTTTGTTCACCTTAAACTGCCACCGCCTGTTTTTCACTTTACTGTTCTACAAGATACAATATGATACGATATAATTTCTTGTCACCGTAGGGATATTCATCTTGGACTCAGATGCTGCTCATGTATAGAAGTCTTTATATAAATACTATGAAAAAACAAAACAACACATAGGCAGAAACATACTGTGGCAAATCATGTCTGAATTCGTCAGCTGATGAATCAACATTAACAGTACTGCATAAAAATAATCTATATTGGCAGATTTTTTTTTTTACAGTGTACTGTATCTATACACTACTAATGTAACATGGTAACTGATGTAAGCGCTTAAGTTATAATTCATAAGAATTTAATGAATCAAATCTTGTTTTTTACACTATTTATGATCAGCATTATTTTAGAAACAGCCATTCAGTGTATTTAAATTCAGCAACCTTTCTTTATAGCAGTTTTCATCGTCAATGGAGTCTGGATTAAAATTGCCCACAAGGGACTGAAAAGAAAAAATGTAGCATGTGATCCAGTGTTAATATTTATCTCACTGATATCATCCCAAACTATTTACTGTTCACTGTCATAACACTGTATTAAATTACTGCTGACTTTAATTCAGCATTTCACGTTAAAAGCATTCAACTGGCTAAACGTGGCTTTCATTCTGATGCAGTCACAGAAAATGCTAAGTATTTGTCGATGAAGTTAGACAATTTAAATATTTGGACAGCGAGCTGTTCAATGAAACTTAAAAGGCAAACAGCGCAGGATTTTCACAGAACATAATTGCACTGACTCATACAAAAATAATCCATTTCAAACATCACCCACGACCCATTAGAAGTGTGCAGCAGTGCCTGCGCACGGAAAAAATCCCACCCTCTGTCTGTACCTGCTCCTTTGCTCATTGTTATGCTGTGCTTGGAGAGCTTTACC
>JAJHUR010089147.1:797-77850 GCA_027495735.1 Lutjanus campechanus | reverse complement strand
GTTCACGGACAAAAGCTGCAAATCAAACCAAACTCGTTTCTGTGAGGAAAGGTACAGTAGTTAAGGTTTTCCAGGCCTGACGGATAGAGGTAGGTAGCATTGGGGCCCCGATCAGGGCCAGAAACCTGAGAAAACACACACACCGATTACCCTAACCCTCCAGAAATCAAAATATACATGAATGTACAAACAAACCCATGTGCAGGCACATTTACAGTGTATGTCTATACAAAACACAAGTGTCCGTCTCGTGTGCTCTCTTAGACTTGAGCTGATTTAATCAAAGCCAATCAACCACTTAGGTGTCTGTCTGATAGCCAAACTCACCAATGACACACTAATGCTACACTCCATGTGTCTGCACTGCAAGCAAACCGTGGTTTTGACAGTGAACAGTGGGTTTTGTGATAGCACTTTTTGTAAGAACCTGAAGAACTGTGTTTTTTTTTTTGTTTTTTTGTTTTTTTAACTGCGTTTAAAGGCTTACAGAGAGACAGAGCAGTGTGTTGCACTTAAATCAGCACCAGAACCATCATGCTTTGGCTATTAGTAGTGACTCTGCAGCTGTCAAACTGACGTTGACTACAAGTACACGGTGTTCTGGTACCTGGCTGGTTTTATGATGTTGAGCAGTCACATTCAGTGCTGTGCAAACAGTGAGAGGCTTTAAAATCCAAGAAACGACTCCAGGATTCATGTCTATGTTAGTAAAAGGTGACTTTTGTTTGAGTGAGTGTGAGAGTCACTGGGAGACATCAATGTGCTGATTATGTCAACATTTAAAGTGAAGAAGCTAACTAGGTAGTGAACAAGACGTGACGATTGTAAAGTTTATTATGTGCGAGGCTTCTTTCATTATTTTGTGCAAAAACAGCTGAATAATAACTGTGACAAGAATGAAAAGTAGTGTTTTGTGATAAAGTCAAGAGTAAATAGGTAAGTAACAAGTCTTATTGAATACTATCAACTGTTAAATTTTGACACCAGTGTGTGATCAAACTCTACCTACAGTAAAAAGTCACATACAGTATTTATGCTGATAAGTATGTCCATAATGCTTGTGCAATGACACCAACATCTCTGCTTGCTAGAGCAAACTAAGTGAGCCATTCCCTAAAAAAAAAGGCACAAAGGCGCTAGCTTTAAAGTAGCTACAAGGCTCTCTCAGGTCCACCAAGATTACATCTAAACCTATACTGCTACATTTAGACAGATAGTTACAGAAAAGAGCCCGAGAAAGAAAAGATCGCCCAATGATTAATACACACAGATTCATCTATAAACATAAACCTGGCAAAAGAGGAAGAAGTGTAAGTGTAAGCTTGAAGGCGTTTTAATGTTAAAACAGTAAAGATTTAAAGAAGCTGCAGACTAACTCGGCAGCAAATTCCACTACATTAACAGCTGATCATAGCTGCAATTAAAACCAGGTCAAATACAATTAACAGACACAGAGACTTTGGTATGTAGAGATACCGCAGACCAGCCTCTGAAGACCTTTGTATGTGGACACTAAGATTCAGTGTCATGCTCTTGTGTGTGGATCATACATTATACATGCTGACTCTAAAAAGGCCAGACTGGCAGAGATCCCATTTTCACATTTAGGACCACAGACCCTGATCACATCTGCCTCGTCTGACCTTCACAAAAACTGTTTGGATTGTATTCCATCACCCTGTCAATAAAACCTGCTCTTCACAGAACATGCCAAAGATTAAATAGATGCAGGCCCTAATGCATCGACACACTCCTTCCCTCCTCAGAAGGTCAGTCTCTTGGCAGTGATAAACTCTTCCAGTTGAACTTTGCCGCTGCCCATGAGGCCAAAAGCTGGGTACATTGTTCCTGAACAATCCACCTGCCTCTCATAAAGGCACCTCATGGTGTCGGCGTCATAAAAATACACGCGGCATGCATCGTAATCAAGACAAACACCTAAGCGCTGCGGCATGGGAAGCACACGGTTGCTGGGGTCGCCAGGTGCAGTTGCATTTGCTGCAGAAACGGAAGAGGACGATGATGAGGAAGCCTTGGGGATGAAGACTTTGCCCATGCCCAGGGTAAGGAGGGTGAAGGGTTGGGAGAGCTCGTAGCACGTGTCCTCGCTGCCGCTGTCATGCCCACTATCATGGTCGTACCTGGTGAGAGGAGGAAGAGGGTTGGATAAATTCTTACAGTTTGTTTTAAATATTTTGGAACTTATGTCAAAGCCAGAGTCATAATCATGTGTTCATCCCAAATGTTTCAAATTCTGTGCCAGTCGCATTTAAATGCACTGCACCCTGGCTCACTTCATGCACACAACACAGCCAGTAATGTCTCAGCCAAATTCAACAACACTAGTCACAGCCACACACGTGCTCGCATGTTGTTGGCATTAAGAGGAGCAATAGACTCCAATAACAGGATAAGGAGAAGAGTTCAGGAAAGAAGAGAGGGAGATACAGAGGAGAGGACCTCATTAGAGAAGGTAAAAAAAAGTGAGAGAAGACGGGAGGAGAGAAGAAAGGTTGAAAGAAGGAAAAGGTGGAGAGAAAAGAGGAAAAGAACACACGGACTGAGGAATCTGGAGCACTTTTGGAGAAACAATTTAATTTTTCATTAAAGAAAAGTTGTATAAATATTTGTATATAATGTCAATTATAGTTCTTAGAAAGAAAATTGCAATCGGACAAAATTGTAAAAGAAAGAGAAAAAGAGAAAAGATGGATCTTAATGGATCTAAGCTCTGTGTTGCTAAAAGTTACAGGCTGATTGATGGGTGGATATCATGATATTAATTGGCTGTTCCACGCCTACTTAAGCACTCCTCATATTTTGCTGGTTTAAAACGATGATTAGATTAGATGTTGATTTTTTGTGGGATTTCTGGCATATTGTTAAATAGGAGCACAATGTGACTCTGAAAAATGCACCTTTCATTCCATCTGAACTTGAACTTCTACTCACCAATTCTTCTCAAACAAGGGCTTATGATTTTCATGCATTTTCTTTACAAGGAAAAAATGGATACTCAACCTTAAATGACTTGCTGAATGTTGCCTTGTGTTTACCACTTTGCATACATTACGTAATTACCATAGAATTACAATTTATTTGCGTAAATAATGTGTTCCTTTACATGCTTTTCCATGGGCTGATCCAGTGAGAAAGGCAGGCTTTGTGTGTGACTAAGCTCTTTACGAGTTTATACTGGTTCTCTTACATCACAGGATTAGGTATGACTCAAACACACTTATCGCAGTGCTGAGATTGTTTGCGTCCGTGTGTGTGTTGCAGGCAGGTACGTAAAAGGTAAAGATAAAAAGAATTTGTAAAATACAGGTCTCAGTTTCAACAAATGTTTATTGATTATGGACACATTGTACATGATAGAGGTGTTTGCTTGCACTTACCTGGGACTGCTGGTATCTCTGGGATTGTGAAACCATTCAAGCAGCTTTGAGTCAGACGCCACTCCAACTTTAACCATGTAGGAGTACGGTTCTACTTTGAAGGCCCAATAGTGTCTGCAGAAGAAACACAGCAATTCCATGTTTACTGCAGGATTGGAAAATACCATGACCCATTGACGCGTTCTTTTTCTGATTGGTACTCTAACATCAAAAAAATCTCCTCACACATGTTTACATCTGAATTTAATACAGCTCATGTAAACAGCGTATTCTGTTTGGATATTCTGAATTAGGCCTTATTCTGAATGAAGCATTTTCTGAATAAGACGTGGGGTACGGCAATAGTATTCAGGTTTTAGGAGCTTTCTTTGGACATGTATACAGCACATTCAGAATATGTGTCTCAATTAGGGGTTTCACTGCCGTTTGTGACATAAGACCTCTTGTCTGTGTATGGTCTGTGCATTGTAAACAAAACAACTAGCAATCAGTTTGCAAGGCTCATGTAGAAATGCACAAAAAAGCACATCTACTTTTAAACATTTTCAAAGACTTGAATATCAGCAGGTTAAGAAGGTGGTTGAATGAATGAAAGAGGGAGGCTGTGTTCACACAGTTGAACAAAGCTGCCACCAGTGGAAAAGGTTGAAAAATCCTGTTCTGATGCAAAGAAGCAAAATGGTTCAAGCGGTGCCACAAGTTCATCAGTTTCATAATTGGTGTATGCACAGCTGTGGTGGAATATTCATTTTCATGCAAACAGCTTTGTCTTTTTCAGAATAATATATATTTTGTGCATCTAAATGTAGTCGATTAATGAAATGTCGCTCTTTCTGAAGGAAAGAAGGCAGAAGATAGATCAGAAATGACTGAATAATCCTATTACTTTGTGCTCAGAAATGAAGTTCCAGCTCTGCTCCCTTTCTCTTGAATATTTTATATCCAGACAGCATGAGATATTGATAGTCTAATGAGTACCAGTGAGCTTCCACATTGTATGTGACTCTGCCCGTCTTACATTAAGGCTCAGAGTGCAACATTAAGTTGTTATTTAGTGAATAAAGTATCCCGCTGGACACTACTTCTTTGTTCAAAGTCCCACTGTTGTCAGTTTTTGGCATACCTTCCCTGAGAGATGCCTGTGTCCCCAATTATGTAGTCTAGTCCGATGTAGCTGCCTGTCTGCACACGATCTGCTGCAAGGAGGAAGGCCATGCCTGCTACATTCTCCACAGTGTCCCGTCGCTTGTTCAGAATGAGCCGTTCCTCACTGAAGCCACACTTGTCGCTGAACAGGAAACCAAAAGCTGCAAATGAAGAGATAGAGGGTGAATGAACGAAGACAAAAGGACAAAAAAAGTGGACAAAAATTAAGAGGAAGGTGGTGGAGAAGAGGATAAAAAAAGAGAGAGAAATCAAGAAATCAGATTGTGAGTGCATAAAACCTCTGTAGGCAGTTGTTTATTCCCTCTGTTTGAGAAGAAACAGCTCGTCACCTACTCAGTTCCAAACCTGACACACGAGGGCGCTATAGCACAATCTTAAGGAGCTACACAAAGACCTACTTGCCATCATCATCACACTACCAACGGCCTAATGACACTCATTCCTCATTTCGTATGTATAGCCTCTATTTATTTTCATCATCTGGATGCAATTAAACACATTCTATAAATAGTTTCCAGGCCAAAGGCCACGATTACCATAATCTAGGATACATAAATAGGCTGACATGATTATGCATGCTCACTCAACCATCCCATGCATCTGAAACCTACACTGGGGAAGACTAGTTAATTTGCATGTATCTGGGGAAGTCCTTCCAACAACTAGGCCATGATCGTTATAGTTATAATATAATCCTGCCTAAAGGGTGACCAGACAACAATGCTGCAGTTTAATCTGAAGTTATGTGGTCATGATGCACTCATACTGACAGTGACGATGCCAGACTAAACTGGAAGCCTTAAATCCAATACCTAATGAAATGAGAAACGTGAGTTGAACTGGCTTGAATTTTATGGATGTTTGGTGCATACAAGTTTATATTCACTACTCATGAAATCTGGACAAAATAATTCACTGGCACCAACTGAGTGCACTGTTCATCAAAAACAATGGATCCAGGCCAGACAAGGAATAATGTTAAAATAGAGGGACACTGCCCCGCCCACCCCCACCTCTGCAGCTGAGAGACATTAGACAGGAGACTGTCTAAACCTCAAAAAGATGCACAACTCAGTTGGTGTTTCAAACAATAAGTTCCAATACTCTCAGAGCCTTCAGTCAAACTAAAGACTTACTCCTTCACTCTTTTTATCTTTTGTGGGTCAGTTGATTTCTGTCAGTAATATAATATGTATAAATTTATCATTTTCTGAACCTCCCTTCTTTTGTTTATTTCAGTATTTTTTTTTTTAATTTAAATACAAAATTCTACTTACAGCACCTTCCTGTAACACTCGAGGGATGAAATATCATTTTATATCTGATTTTCTGGCTTGTAGATGAGGTTAGTGGGGTTGAGGGATGAGTGGAACAAGACTGTGCAATATGCAATTTATTATGGATGTGCTCTGTAAAATTGAAGTCTCTGTTATGCAGTTCACAAATTTGTGTTTCTATTTTTGCTCTGCTGTGTTTAAAATTCAATAAAAATATTTGAGAACTAAAATTGTTCAGTTTAGCTGGTCTTATAAAGCCTTGTCCTTGGTTTAATTTTTAATATGAAAAACGTCAAAGCTACATCCATGTTGCAAAAGAACCTGTGATATTTGCTCAGCACTGCAAATCAATGCTACCAGTCATTTAATAAATAATAAAAGAAAAAATGGGGGCAAACATAATTGATGCACCATGAAATTAGTCCCAAAGCAACTAGATTTTAATTTCACATCCAGCAGCACCTGGGACAGAAAACTGTGTCACAACCACAACCAGACCTTGAAATCTGTGTTCAGTTGCCATGAGCTCAAAAGAGTTTTTTTTTTTAAACACAGCCAGAATAGTAGCTTGTTAACGTGCTGGTTCCACACTAGGTAGTGAGGGACTGAATGATATCCTACCCAAAAAATGACTCTGTATCAACACTGATAAATGCTGACAGGCAAAGCTCTAAGTGCTTACATTTTGTAATGTCCCTCTACTTTTAAGCAAGGGTACAATGGGGGAAAAAGAACACATTTGTTGTCTGCAACTCTGTCCCCTCATGCTGCGTCATGAACAGCACGTGTGTTTTTGTTTGTGCATGTGAACGAGTGCATGTTTTGTCCTCTGCGTTTCACCCTGGCTTGAAATTTCACCTCATTACTAACGCACAGTGAATCCAACCAGTCTGTCTTACACGAACCAGAGAGCACAGGAATGTGGAAGCTCCAATCACAACACAAATGACAAGGCTTTTGCACATCAGGGAGTGACATACATCACGTATGCGTTTGACTGATTTTGATGCAGGCTCCTGCCATGGGAGGGGTAAACAAAGAAGTGTGTCAAAACCAACTGACACTCCTGCAGAAAAAAAACGCTTCTACAGACTACACACTCTTACACTCCCAGTATGAACAATCAGCACAATCAGTCGAAAGCAAGGAGAACGTAATGGCTGCCAAGCAGTCTATGAATCAAAGAGACACAGTCCCTCTCTGGGAAGATACGATTTGAATTCAAGCTCAGCAGATGGTTGAGCCTGATGATCGTTTTTAATGAATTCCACCTTGCGTCTGTCAGGCAAGCTGAAAGAGCCAGCAACAGATGCAACTGCAGGTTTCTTTTCCAAGCTGTGCAACACAATCCACTCCCACACACTGAGACAAAAGCTATATTGGTTTTAGCCATCTGAGGCACAAAAGTCATTACCATGGTGATAAACTGAAACACCATTGTTCCTTCATTACCTCCATCATGCATGCCGCAAATTTTAAAAAGAGTGAAGCATCTGTCATACGATAATCTCCCTAAATTCAAGCCCGATGTAGAACACTTAGACGTGCTCTGGGAAGTGAAGGGGATAGAGGAGCTTAGCTGTCGCCTTGGCCAAAAAGAGGCCCAATAACAGGGGCCGGTTCTCCAATAGTCAGAAGCCTAATCCTGCACATAATAACAATTTGCTGATTAATTAATGAGCTTAGAACCAACAACAATAACACAGCTAGAATTTATTAAGCGGAAGAAAAATGCAGTAAGAGTTTATAACATGTTTTTAAATCATTAATCATAATCATAATCATTAACTCAAGCAACATTTTCACTCAACTCCTCCCTTCCTCCTATTCCCATTTCTACTGATGTCCAACTAAAGACTCAAAGGACAGGCCAAAAACACACACCCATCAGGAGGGAAAACTTAAAGCTTACCAGGTGCAGGTGGTGTGTGGAAAGTGACCTCAGGGCTGTAGGGGCTGAACATCGAGTTCCTGCAGCTTCGGACCCTGAAGGCGTACAGGCTGTTGGGGTCCAGGTCACTCACCACAGTGCTGGGGCCGTACACCCTGTCTGTAGCCCTCCAGACACCACTGTCCTCACCGTCCTCAAGGGATGGGGACTGGCTCGGGCCCCCAAGTCTGAAGAAAAAAAAAGATTATAGTTGAGTAATTTTGATTTCCCACATTCCTATAGCTCATATGTGGATCTACACAATCCTCTGCTCATCGCTTGCTGTTATTGCTGCATTCACATGGGTTCAAATATAAGTACATGACCTTTTGGACGTTATAGGAGAGAACAGAAACAATATGTTGCCATGGTGATGACATATTATTTACAGAATGCAATAAAATATATTCAAATCATTTAATGTCTATTATATTATGTCATTATTCTTGCAATGCATTTAGCTATAAAATGTAGTTTTCTCTTAATATTCTATTGCAAACTTAAAATTAATGTTAAATTCTTTCTAAAACGTCCATCATTTCAAACATGGATAGTGACAGGAGAACTGAGGGCTGTACTATGAAACAAGCTCAGCATATCCAGGCTTTCTTTGCATGAGCTGGCTGGCTCGACAAAACCTAAAATCCCAGTCATAACAGGTGTCACGAAGGTAGCTATCAGCTTGCTTTGATAACCCAGGCTTTCTTCTTCTTCAGGCTCTGTGTGCACTTACATAAAAAGAGGTGTTTGGTGCATCAGTTGACTCTTTTATTGCACAAAGTGGAGCGAATGTATGTCACCAACTTCAGTCAAGAGGAACAAGTCCTCATAATGGAGAGCGATTGAGAATATAAAAAATATATTATGGCGAAAAGCAACGCTGGTGTTGCAAATACGTCAACAAAAGAATGTTGGCAGAAAATTACTTAGCGACTTGATCTGCTTTTAATGCTGCTGATTATTTGACAACGGCACACTGGACTTTATTAACATGTTTAAGTATACTCTATCATGTTTAAATATTATCAGTGTTAATCGGATAATCAGTTTTCTAATCTGCGTACTGAGCTGCACTATCAGAAGTGTTAAACAGACTTGACAGGTAATCAAAGTCAAGATTAAAAGCATCATTCAAAGTGTCTGTAGCTGCTGTGTAGATGGGTTTGCGGTGTAAAAAAGTGTTAATATGAAGCAAACTGGAAAAATTCTTTCCTGCATCTCCAACTGAGGTTACCATGGTAACACGATGCATACATTTTGAACTGTTATAATTAATCTCATGACTTTTTTCAGTGCAATTACTGACGTACAACATTTTTGCATATAGAACGTTTTCCCTCAGCTGAGAATCTCTATTACTCACATGAAACATCATCATAAAAACAATCAGTTCAAGAGTGGTGCTTTATACAGCCAATTTAATCTGCAACTGTGAACATAATCTCCTCAGGACCAGGTTATGAGTTCAGTAATAGTTACCATGGTGTTCTAGCCAAGTTAAGCCACCTTTGTGACATTGAAAACCCTGGCTTTAGACTTACCAACAATTAATCTCACTTTGTACTACACCCTTCTGCATTTGTTGTATCACTTCTTTATGTTTGCAGTTGCATCAAAATTATTCGCTTCTCGTAGTCCAGGTCACCCATGGTTTCTCCTTGTTTGACGGAGTTAACACTCGGTTGTAAATCCCGTCATGGAGATTGACAAAAAATTTTAATTTTTTAACTTTGCACAGAACTTCTGTTGCCAGTTTTCTCTGCCAGCCTCACTTCATTATACTGCCCTGCCCAAATCCATGTAAATGCAGCATATTTCTTTGTATGTTTGCACCCACCTGCGGTATTCAAGCACGTGGTGATCAGTAGGTAAGTGGTCATCAGACAGCCTCCAGCAGATAGAAGCCTCGTTGTAGACTTTGCTGCTGGACAAGTCGATCAGAGGAGGGTCTGGAACTAGAGAGGAGCAAGAAAGTGCAAAATGCAAAATGTAAACCAGGGATGGCAAGACTGTCAGCATGGGTCATCTTTTAATGAATTGAGAGGTCAAAACAATGCCAAAATTGAGAAATAAAATGAATTTTTGTCCAAGTTTTAAATCATATTGCTCATGGCCAGTGTTAATGCTGGAAAAAGTGTTTCTGGTGATTAGCAAGATGGAATGGATCTTAAGTATTACTTGGAATAACTACTACGAACTCAAGGAAATTCCAGTAAAATCTCTTGTGTCTTAATCATGCTTAGCGTAGACCTTCAGCTCAATAACTTGGGTTTAAGCAGAATAAGAGAGGCAAAGATTAGATTTGTCAGGATCAGGACTATCCACTCAGGACAATGGACAAGACTGTCTTGCGTAATGGGGCCTGTTAAGAGGTTTTCATACAGATTCACTGCCGGGAAATGCAATTTGTAAAGCACCACCAAACGCACCACCTCTCTTCTGCTCACCCACTTTCACCAGCACTTTCCTGTCTTTCAGTCCACTTCCTCATCACATTTATTGTCTTTCTTTCCCTCCTGGTGGTTGTTAAGATTTCCTGAGAAGCATTAACATGTCTATCTCTGATTTTACATTTGTCTACATACCAGCAGCACCACTTCGTCTGCTCTGTAATTATTCTGTTCACCTCATCTTTTACTGTTCTCTCAGCCTAAAGCTCATTTTTCTCCAGACACAGAATCACATTACTGCAACCATGTAGGTCACCGTCTTTCCTCTCTAAGATCAAGGCTCTTCTCTTCACACTGCACTACCCCCGTGAGAATTCCCCTCGTCATCTCCTCAGTATTATTTCCTATTTTCTCAATCTTTTGACATTTCCACTTCCTCTTTTTTCTTAAGCTCTCTGACCAGTGTCACCAGTGCCGCAGAGTTTTCTGAGCCTCCAAAGTCACTTGGATAATCCTCAGTCTCCAAAGTCTTTTTCTCACAGGCCCACAAGCTCCTTCATGTCCTTTTATAGCCCTCTTTTCATGTACAACTACATTTGCCATGTTAGTAACATCCTGTATGGTAGGGGTGGAAGGAAGGATTTACTTAAGTAATGTGATTCTTTTTTTAATGATTATTTGATTTCTATATCAAGTCCTGTATATCCATATTTATCTGTCTATCCATCCACCCATCCTTAACATGATGGGCAGTAACAACTAAATATTTACTTCAGAAAATTTTCTACTACTTTTATATGCAGTCTGGCAATGATGCTGCTAAAATCATGATATGATTATGATAAAATTTAGAAAGACTGACATGTGATGTACATGTTTTTCAAAATATGACTCATGATGTAGCAAACAAAAATTGCAACATCAAACCGCAATACTTTTCAAAAACCTTGGGGGACTTTTATACCATTAATTTATAGGACAGCTGAAGATATGACAGAAAAGGGGAAAAGAGAAAAGGGAAACAATATGCAGCAGAGGGCTGTAGGCGGGAGTCAAACCTCCAGCCGCTGCAGAGGACTCACTGCCGCAGTACATGGGGCAAACGCTCTATCAACTGAGCTACCAGGTCACCTCGAACAATACTTATAGAATTGCATCACATTTACAATAAATCCAACTGGCACACAAGCATTGAAAGAGTACTGAATCTGGACTCAGGAGATAAGACCATCTTCCCAGTCCCCACTGTATGTGCAGATTCATTATATAGATAACATTATTATATCATGCAGGAAAAAGAATAAAGACTTTTCTTGTATCTGTTGCCATCCTTCAACTATGTAACTCTCATTTCATTTAGTTTTTTTGGTGCCTTTTAACATTTTTCCAGGATGAACAGATGAAAAATAATCTTATAAGCTAACTCTGGCTCCAGTCTGTCCATTTTATCTGTTGACTGTTGGGGACTGCATTTTTCTGAGCCAATACATTCAAGATCGCCATCTATTCCCTCTTAACTCTATGAAAACTGACCTCAATCTCCCGCGGCCAGTTTGGGGTCACCTGTGGCAGGTCATTGTTTGCACGATTCAGTTTAAAGTGATTTAAAATGAAAACCATAACAGCTAGAGCATTCATTCTTTTTTGCAATGGAAAGCTAAACTTCTGTCTTTCATGTCATCACATTGTATGCTCATGATAACATAATTACATTACATGTTCAGGCCCCTCAGTTGTGAAATGACCTGCTGGAGGAGATCTGGGAAGCTAACACTTGCTAACTAACTCCTAATGCCCTTTTTTAAAATAATTGTACCTAAGGTGTGTTGTAACTCGTTTTAAAAAGTGCTAAATAAATAAAGTCATTATTACATGCAGTGCAAAACATGGTGACAAACTATGAAAACATCTTTGCACCCGCTCATAGCTCAAATAACTTTAAGTGTTAAAAACTCTTTTTTTTTTCATGTTTCTACATTGAAAAATCTGTTTTGTCTGTTTATTTAGTAAACTTGGATGAAAAAAAACCATGTCAGATTCTTCTAGATTTTATTTCATACAAATTTGATTCTTTTTAGGTCATACTGCACAGATTTTATGGTTATGATGCACTTATAGATACTTCACAGACATAATGAGCAAAAATACCAGAGTAGGTACTGCCAAACCATTTCTATTGAAGAGTTCAAGGGGTTCACCCTTGTAACAACACCATTACATCGACCTGTCACTCTCATGTTAAACGAGTAGTAAGGATGGAACATAATCAGTTACCACTTCAGTGTAAATCACATACAGACATTTTAACAAGCAGCTATACTGGCAGATTTTATGTTTTCACCTCTTCCCAACAGACAGACCAGCAGGCCAAAACCAAACAGGGCAGTCAGCCATCTTACACAGCAGGTAGCAAAGTCAAATGACTCAGAGGGAAAAAAACATTGATCACACACACAGGACAGTCTGCTGCCAGACAGACACAGACAAGGCCAAGTTAAACTGCAGGGAACTACTTTGTGTCCATTTTCATTCCACCAGAAGAGGGGACTGGACTTTCAATGTATTATTTCCTTACAATCTGCTCAAATACACCTATTCCTGCACTATAATGTCTTTAAGCGGAGGTGGAAATAATTCAGAGAAGTGCGCTGTTCCCAGTCTGACATTTTGAGGAGGCTCCAATTTGAAATGGAGGACAAATGGGCATTTACACTTGACAACACGGTCATTCACAGCCTCTTGAGAAGCAGAGCATGGGGTCAAAACCCCCAGCAGGGCCACAGCTGGGTTAACATGGGAGAGTACAAACACGCTGTTATCCAAGAGGGGAAGATATGACCAGAAAAACATGGACAAGCTATAGGGAAAAATGCAACACATACAGTGAAGCTTTATACTCCAACAAGATGGCCATTAAATGATGTTTTTCTCTGTTGAGCAGAGGACATCACATCATACTGTATAAACCTCTTTAAAATCAGCCTCAGGTTTTCCAAAACATCCTCATAACTATCCATAATTGTGTTTTCAGTTTCCTGTATATTAGATGTACAGTAAAAGAGCTTGGGGGCACTATCCAGAGACACTTGAGTAATTCTTCACTGCTGCATTATCTGCCAAGACTTCAATTTAATTACGACAGTGTATAAATGCCCCTGCAGCTTCTTCTCGCTCTCAGACTAAGAGCATCATTAACTCCCACTGGCCACTTAGATTAAAGGACACACATCAATATGACTGCCACCCAACTGCCGCATGCAGCACTTTCTTAAAAGGATGCAGCGTCAATTAGTTTAGGGTACATTTTTAGATGAAAAAACTTTCTCCAGTCTAAAGACATCTAAGAAGCAGAATAATGAATATTCAGACATTTTAAAACAGTTCAGACATAAAGCCTGAGATGAGAACAGAATATAAGATTTTTTTAAAATGTTTTTTCCTGCAGTGAAATATTTATGTCAGGGTTTCATCAAAAAGGAAGGTGCAGAATAGACAATGCAGATATAAATCAAAAATGCTTTTCAAAGTATACAAATGCACTGAGCAAAATAAGAAAACCACTAATGAAAGCTTTTTTGGCTGGTGTCTGTTTCCCTTTTTTCACAAATTTATCGTAATGGTCAGGATGAAGGCTCTGAAGATGGGCAATTAAATTTGTTGTGTTGAGGAATGTAATTTGGCTCCCCCTCGCATGAATGACGCTGAGCAATCATCGCAAATAGCAACTTTGCTGACCATTTCTCATACCTCAAAAAACCTTCACAATGCAGACACTCATGTGCCCATAATTAAAGATGAAAGTGTCATCTTATCAGCCTGTCATGGACAGAAATGTTCACTTTGGCCCGATACCGAAATTTTAAAGCCTTTATCAGTTTTACACCACAAAAACAAAACAAAACAAAAAAATCATGGAAACACAGCAATTCAGCACAAGGCTATTTTCTCCACAGTACTATTTATAGTATGAATTGGAGTCCAAAAAACTAATAATTATTTACAGTGAAATATTTTGGATTTCAGCACTTTAGCACAGAATGTGAAATCAGATTATCAATATTCTCCGATGTTTGTCCACAGCTTTAAAATGGTTGCTTAGTCTTGCAGTATGCACAGTATGTTTTTGTCATGCAACTGATTGCCTCCTTTGTGTGTAATGTCGCAAAATTTCCTCCTTTTTTATATATCCTCATTTTTTAAGTGTGTCCTATGAATAGTTGCTGCTCCACGGACTGAATTTGCCCAGAAGGATCTGCACAGATGAACATTCATATCTGTAGAAAATCAGACTTTTTACATTTCTAAGTCATTTTTAAGTACAGACACCAACTCCACTGTAATTTGTTTGATTATCCAACTGTTGCTTCTTTTGATGAGTCATACAGAGAGAAGTCCATTTCTGCCCCACTTGCCCATAAGTCTAGACAGAGCCAACTGTAGCCTCTAAGATAAATCTCACATCACTGATTTTAAACAAACCAACAGGGCAGCTCTCCAGCATAACAACAAAAGCCGAGAGCTACAAAGTCCTGTCACTCACAGCTTTGATTGTCGCCAACAGTCACTGAGACAACTGTCAGTTGTTCAGTTGAATCCACTTGAGGGATAATAGCTCTCCGCCAGAGAGACCCCGGCTTTGTCTACAATGTCAGCAATGTTTAATCCTTCAATAATTTTAACATTTTCTGAATGCTGAGGTCTGGAAGCACAGCTGCCAATCAAATCTAAACCATTTACTTTGTAATGACACTGACCAGCTCACCATTTAAATAGGACTCTTTTCTCTAGGATGTCCCCAAAACTAAGACACTGACAAGTGAAAATAAATTGCACAAGTAACTGTCACCATCTGCAACAATGATATTCAATATTTCTCTCCCCCCTGAGTCACTGACACACATAATGTTGTCAGGTCAGCCACACTACGACGAGCCTCAGTCAGACACAGCTCGATGACACGAACCATCAGTCAGTTGTAACAAGTCTGTCTCCCAATCCTGTCATCAAGACAGGAATGTGAATAAGGTTGATCCAATATAAAGACCTCGCTCTGCTTCTGTTAATGCAGTAATGATCAGTCAGATTGCATGTAATGCTGGTGTAATTCTCCTTTAGGGTTACGTTAGTATACAAGCAGGATTTCAGCTGCGTTAACATCTTAATCTGTCTGTAATTATCAATGTTTTGACAAAATGTTGCATCACACACACGTGAGTCAAGCTGTTTTAAGATACATGTTGAAGATCATCATCTTGTTGCCCTATTTACACTTCCTTATTTAGACATTTTTGCAGCCTGCTCAATTATCTTAAGACCTTTGATCTTTGCTCTTGGAAACTTTTATTGATCATTTACTGTTATGTATGATAACATTTTTTTTGACCCCATGAAGTTGTTCAGTCCTTTAAGGCTCTTTAAGATTCTTGAAATAAACTCAGCAGAAGTGGTTGTCCATCTTCAGACAAACTCTTTTACTACAGATCTAACAATATATTGAATATTACAATAAAAAATGCCTTGATACTCTGCCAGATGATTACAACAGATACCATGATACTGCATGGTTAATTATTTTATAAAAGGACTGCTGCTGACTGCGGCATTGTTTTTGTTTTGCATTTGTTCATGTATAATTCAAACATTCATTGCCAGAGACAATTCATGTCATTTTTTGGACATGCTTAGGTCACTGCAAGTAGAAGCACTTTAAGATAAAAAGAAAAATTGACAAAGAAAAAAGTGAAATGAAATTAATTTAATTTAATTAAAAATCAAAATTATTACTTAATAATTACTTTTCTTTGCATTTTAATATCACAATGAATATCATATCACGGACATTTTATTGAGATATTATCTTACCTTTAGTTTTTGGTATTGCTACATCCCTATCTTAAACTACAAATCTTAGGGAGGCACAACTCCTAAACTTGTGCTGGATGAATTGCCTCGTCATTGACAGTTGGTGGCAGGTGCACTGTGAAATAATCCCTCATAAAAGAAGCATGTATCTTTCTGTCCCTGGGAAACTTCTACCTGAGCAGTCCTTTGCAGAACAAGCCATTGCAAATCAGCAGACCAGAAAAAAGCTTAACAAAGCCTTAAAATCCACTACCAGGGTTGTTTATTCAATTTCAGTTCCCACTGGTGACCTCTGACCTAAGCACAGCAGGGTTCACACACAGGGCTGCACGTGTGATGGACAGGTGATAACAGCTGATTCTCAGCATTTGCCTTGTTTTGAAGAACAAGCTTATTTTGGATAACTAACTTTATAAAAGTGATAAAGCTCTTCAATCTAAAGCTGTTTTTGTCCAGAAAACACAACTGAACAAAGACTGTCTTCATCTTCGGAGATGAATAGAAGCTGAGAACGTCACCATATTTTGTTGACATGGAGTGATGGTCACTTTTTCCAGCCAGCTGTGGTCAGGCTCTCATTGCAGCTTGTCCTTTGTGATGTGTGGAAACACCACAGTGGAACAATGTATGAGAACAGAGAACCCCCTAAGACAGGGGTCACAAAACAGCCCAAAAACATGGTAACATTTCATGATTTGAATTGGGGAGTGACTTTCATTCAGGTTTATTTGAGTAGAAAAGCTTTAAAATTTATTTAAAGCTGCAGACAGCATTGCACAGGCCCTTGCACCTCTGTGCATGTCGGAGTGTGCATCAGCGTTATTACTGGAGTTGCTGTCATTCGCTATGGCTCTGAATTTTCATGTGTATCTGACACTGCACAAAGGAGTTAAATGTCTCTTCCTGTCTCCACTGAGTGGTGCTAGAGAACACTCACTAAGGTGTGTTCCAGTATAAGTGTACACCACAGAATGAAAATTTTATGCAAATCAAATGATTGTCTCAAGGTTTTCTTCCTGCTGCCAGAGTGTCTTCAGGCCGGGACTCAAACATGGGAAGTTTGGGGCAGTCAAGTCAAGTTACAAAACCACTTCCTGTTTCATCGTGAAATATGGAAATTCAACACCTTGCCACAGTGTTTTCTGAAAACAAATGTTTTGCAGTTTAGCACCTTAAGGTTTTTTATATACGCTGATAAAGTTTGAGGTGGATCAGATTAACCTCCTGGAAGGACTTTGTTAACCATGACCCTTGTAAATCGCAAAAAATACACAAAAACTTCAAAATAATAAATTAAAAAGTGCTGATTGCCTGTTGGGTTTATGCCACGCCATCAAGAGGCTTTTTTTCCAAGTCTGTATATGATACATGTGTCTATCAAATTTTGAACACCAAGGTAAAACATACTACAGGGGCTACTTCGTTGAAATGCTGTCCATGTTGCTATTGAGTTCTTGTTTAAGACCTCGTGATTTGATCTTGCTTTAGCTCACTTTCTTTTGCATTTCACACCATTTAATATGAAATAACTGGTTGTACCTCCACCAAAGCACATCTGTTTGAGCAGAGTTTCTTCTCTAGATGTGTCCAGCACAAACTCATCAAAGCAGGGGTCAGCTGAAGGGTGGAAGGTCCTCAGAGACTCTGTGGCCTTCTGGATCCTGAAAACAAACAAGGACAACATAACATGATAGAATATTCATCAGTGAAGGCTGACTTTAAGTTTATCTTTCCTGAGTTCACAAAATCTAGTACCAAAGACACAAACAGATATAATTAATTATATCTGGTATGTTCCACTATGTTTTTAAAATCACTTTTGTACTCTGGGCTTATTTATGTAGTTGTGTCTATTTATATTGACTGTCATAAGTGAAAAAGAGGATTAAAAATCACGTCCATGTCACCAGCAGAAAACTGTACAGGCCACAGTATCATGGTCTTGAGAGTGAAAAGGTTTCCTGATTATCCAAAGCCACTAATGGAGATCAATTAGTCAGCTTAAAGCAGAAAACACTCCCATACACACTGTTGACTGGACACTATGGTGTACTGTAAGTCTTTCCTTAAATGCCCTTGAGTCTGGTAACGTCAGTCTGTGCACGTGGCTTTATGTGTTCCTGACACACTCCAGTTACCCAAACACATAATCAGATTGATGCTCTCAACACTAAAATAAAACAGACCAAATCCCACTTATAAAACCTACTGAGAAACAGGCAGGCATTGCTCATAACAAACTGTGTGGGCAACACAAAATGAGTCATAACAGACTTCAGTCTGTGACTGTTTAAATAATCAGGTTTAGCTCCTGTAATTTGTAATTAATTTATATCTGGTAATCATTACTAAGCTGCTTAATTATTAACTTGACAGTTTACAGTCAGGATTGTAGTGGTGAAAGCTGTGAATTATGATTCCAGTCATACGTGGCTCTGCTTCCTGTTATTAGGTCGAAGGAGGACAACTTCAAGACACCAGAGAGAGTCTTAAGTGCACGGTTTGACTACTCCACTGTAAATTACTGTCATTCCCATGACCACTGACAAGTACTTAGAGATTTTAAGTGTTATTTCACTGTAGTAGTACTGTAGGAGCCATTAACTGTGGCTGTGTATTTTTGTCTGTTTATAATTTGTACTCTTTATCAAGTCTACCATGGGTGGCACTCTAGGTCAGTGTGGTTGGCGATATCAATATGAGCACAGGTGCAACAGACCATCTAATCATGCTTGAGTGATGGGGAGATCACAGGTTTTTTACCGCTTACATGCTGGAGTCAGCCACATCAGAAAGTCATGCCAGTTGTCACATCACAGCACGGCTTTTGTTTGCAATATAAAAGTGATGGTGTAAGCTGAAATTTTTATTAAATGGAAACCTCCCCAACAGCAAATAGTGTCTGGACATCTACTCATTGAACCGAATCACAAACAAGGATCTGCTTGCACACTCAGCTGAGTGGCTATTTGCTGGTAATGAGGAAAGCTGGTACAAGTACACTTTATTTACATAGATCGTTGAATGTTTTTTTAAGTCAGCCATTGATAATGTCTATGACTGTACTGATGCTTTTAGAGATTAAAACATCTCTAATCACTATCACATAAGCTTATGCAGGTTGATTTATGTCTTTATTGCAGTGCCAGAGAGAGGCCTACACGTTTCAGGCATTGTTAATTGTTGCTATATGAGGCTAGCCCTCTTTTGGGATTTGGGGAATTTTGGTCATTATAATATTGTGATGCTGTAAGAGATAATTGTTACCCAGCTCTACCTGATGTGTAGCTGCTTTGCAGTCTGTACAAAGCAGGACTGATCCGTCTCTTTCAGCACCTCCTGAGCGTAGCCCACCAGACCACTGTTCTCCAACATGCCCTGGTACTCCTCCACCTGGTAAACATGTTCAGAAAGTCAGGACATTTTAGCATTTTATAATTCTGATCATTAAAACAGGTGTCTTTGTATTTAACAGCATCCTGACTTTTATTGTGACAGGACAGCTGAAGTTATGACAGGAAAGGGGGTAGAGAGAGGGGATGACATGCAGCAAATGGGTGGCAGGCGGGAGTCAGTACATGGGGCACATGCTCTACCAACTGAGCTATAGGGGCGCCAGTTTCTCAAGGTCTTGATCTTGATGGACTCTTAATCTGGTATTTTGGAGGAATTATTGATCATTTTAATACATTTCTGTGGTCAAAAATGGTTAAATTGTGCACCTAATCTATAATAAATGCTATCGAAACAAAAATTGCTGCAACAACATAAGACGTATACATATACTTTCATCGTAATGTTCTAAGTCCTTATACACACACTAACTTTTTAAAATTTGAATAGGCCTCAAAAGAAAACAACATTTATTACAGATTTATGATAAGAAAAACTTGACAGAATGCAAAGCTGCCTCTCAAATCAACTCTATCAAATCCTCAGGTTCCCAGCTTTCATATGATGTATAACACCTCTATGTGACCTGCCATCTCCCCCTAAAAACCCCGTTCCTTGTAAAAATGACAAACATTGGTCTATGGTAGTAACGGGTGGAGTGAAAGAGGTTAAGAAAGTAGTTTTCATGGGAATAATTTAAGCATAGTCAACAGAGATGAAATTCAGCTCTGGTATTTCATACCTGGGCCCTGAGGTGGTCCATGCGGCGGTTTCTAGACTGTTCGATGGACCTCAGCATCTCTGATTTCCTCTCCTGCAGAGTCTCGAACAGACGCTCAAAGTGCTCGTTGGCACGGCGCTCCGCAAGCTGCCCATTTTCCTTTAAAAAAGAAGATAGTTTTGTTATCACTTTGTAAAAAGCAAATAAAATGTTCTTTTCATACATCTCTCCCCAAATGCACACATATACTACAAGCACCCCTACAGAAGGGTCACAGTAACAAGTGCATCATTAATGTATTATTGTCAACTACGTATATGATAGTCACCGTTTGCTTTGACAGTAGATGGATGTTAAGAGTTAAATGTTTTAGGATATACTATAGGTCAACCCCATTTTTAGTTAAGACTCAAAGTAGAAGTAGAAGCTTAAAAGTTCATATTAAACAGCTTCAGTATATAGACAGAAAGATTAATGGAGGAAAAGAATTGTTTAAAACACCAGACACCAACATGTAGGTGTATTTGAACACTAACCATTCAGGATCACCTTCAAAGTAAATGAGGAACAAACTCAGAGGCCGAAACCCAGACTTGCATGAGAGAAACTAGTAGTCAAATCCTGTGTTTCCATGTTTGTGTGGTTTGCATACTGTTTGTTTAGTGACCTTCCTTTTTCATACACAGAGAATGTGCAATTGTTCCTTAACGTCACAGTCTGGTTTTGTGAAAGCTACATCTGTATTCTGTAAAAGAAAAGCTCTGTACAGGAATTAACACATTCTGTATGTTCATTCTGCTTTCTGAAACTAACAACTCAACTATACTTCAAGGGCATACGAGGGGTGTGATTTAACTATTTTTCCACAGAGTCAGAAAAGGAGCTGTTAATACAACTAATGAGAATCTTCTTCTTCTTCTTCGAGGAGGAGGAGGAGGAGGAGGAGGAGGAGTGCTTTAAGACCAAAATAGATGTGTCTAAAATTAGAAAATGGAAGAATATTAAAGTGAAACTACAAGCACTGGATATATTTAAGAGATTATTTAGGAAAAAGGCTTGAAGAGGCACTAAATCCAGCCCTTTTCCTGATAACTGATAAGTTAAAAATTGGGAAAATGAAAAACGTGTTTAAGATCTGAAAATAAAATAAAAGCTAATTTTAGGAGCAGAGTCAGAGAGTTTGTTGGAGCTGCAGCAGTGTGAGTCAGCTCTCTCACCTCAGTCTGATTGATGAGCTGCTCCAGCTCTGTAATCTGAGTCCTGACCCGGTCCTCTTTGCTGATGAGGTAATGGATACTCTTGGCCAGCTTCTCCTAGAGAGAGAAAAGATAAGTAGGATATAAAGTGAGTTTCATCTTGAAACACTGAAGTACCTCCACAGTGACAAAGCACTAAGATGACAAACAATAAGATATAACTTACACAACTGGTACAGAAGAGATATCTGATCTTAACACTGCATACATACAAAAAGTAAACAAAATATCTGTTTTAGTGCAAAACAAACAAAGTTATGATTAAAATAACAATGTTTACAATGCGCAACTGCAGCAGGAATTCAAAAAATAAAGTGATACATGAGGTAAACTGATCAAACTAAAAACACCCCAACAAACAAAGATAGTATTAAGAAAATATCAAAATTTTACATATTGTACAGTGTGTGCCAGAAAAATTCTGAAAAACAAGCGTAAAATACAAAAGAAACACAGGAAATACAAAGACCCCTCAGTGATTCCAAACTCTGGAACAGCAGTGCATATAGAGCGATTCACATGAAAGTCTGTTTATAAAAGTGTGTTTTTAGAAGGGATTTAAAAGATTAAACTGATTTTGCCAACTTAATTTCCTCAGGCAGGTCGTTCCAAAGTACAGGCACCCTAATGGAGAAAGTGCAGTCACCCTTAGTCTTGAGCATAGACATTATAACCGACAAAGGGCCTTGCCTGAGGATCAAAGGCTACGGTCTGACTCATAGAGTTCAAAGGTCAGCTATGTAGCTACAATTACTCTTACTGGTAGCTAGTGCAGAAAGACTGACATAATATGGTCTCTATGTTTAGTGAATTCTTAAAAGCTGGAGATGCGAGATTGAATTTTGGCTTGATTTAGGGTGTTTTGAGAAAGATTTTATACATATTAATATTCTGGTTTTGTAGTAAAATTTTCTGTTTGAGTTAATCTGTTGAATTGAATGTAAGATGTACAGTACAGTTTGATTTGTTTTCATCCATTCTGAGGATTTAAACTGCAATAACAAAAAGAAACTACACCAAACAAAACCTGACTGACAGGAGAGACACAACATGAAATAAAAGCATGAATTACCGTCTCTAAATCAGCATGAGATTAAAAAAAAAAAAATTACTTGATTTCTGATACATTTCTGGGTTGAAAGAAGCAAGACTGCACAACTCCCTTTTTCTGCTCATCAAAAATGACAACAAAATTTTAAAGGAATAGAGTGGGATTTATCAATTTCTACTAATGTAGAATTAATTTTTTTCTGCTGCCTCAGGTCTTTTGAAGCAAGTAGACAAATACTTGTTTTGTTTGTCCAACACTTTTAAGTCAAAACTGCTCCACCAAATGACAATATGCTAAAAGCTTTTCAGCCAACCCCTGGAGAAACTTTATGAATCATCCTACCATAGCATATTAAAGCAGGCCAACATTTTTTCTCATCAACATCATGTCTTGAACAGTATATGCAGACTGTTACCATCAGATACGGGATCCCACATTTTAATAAGTTTAGACTGAAGAACTCTTTAGTAAACCAGTCAATCCCAAAACAAAATATGGAGCTTAATCCCAAATCAAATGTACACTGTTATGTATTTTGTTTATTGTGTTAGTTTTTGTCTTTCTGCGATGTTGCAAATAGAACAGCTGTGACGCAAGAAACATTTCAGACTTGTTCTGACAATAAAGCATCGTCATCATCATGTGCTCACACTTCCAAACATCTGCTCCAACATGTGTCACAACCAGGACAGGAATTTCAAGGCCATGGCTGCCGTGCCCCCTCAGTTTGGCCTTATGCCCCTCAAAAAATGACACCCCGCCTGCACTGCTCCAGCTGATTTCACTGTTTTTTCCTCTGCCTCTTTCTCGTCATTACAGTTTTTAGACACTTGGGTTTTTTGTTAAGATTCTGAATTCTTATTAACATCAAGTGAAACACTACACAAATAACCAGTACTGGCTTTGATTTATAGCCTTTTATGAATCTCTGGAAAATCCAGCTTTTTTGACTACAGTTTGATAAATGAATGAACAAATGAGACAAAAATTCAACATATAATGTTTATAATGTTACACATTGCTTGTATATCACTATGTTGAATAAGCTGACCCCGTGGCCTAATAGGTGCTATGACCTTAAGGAGTAATGTAGCCTGATGTTTGTAACATTAATGTTAACAAACATAACATTTGTCCCCGACTCCCCATCATCCACATTTTCAAACGAGTCCAGTGACTCTGACCAGTCCAGGGCTGAGCATGTATAAACTTCTGACTCAAGAGTTTATATAAATACTGGTAATTTGTAAAGTATAATAAAACAATTTTAATAACATTGTTGTGAAATAAACTTTTTCCCCATTTAGGGCTATATCCAAGAAAATCCATTTCAGCCATCCCTTTCAAATAAAATCATCCTTAACCCTTAGGTTATATCATCATCATATTATTATCAATATGAAGTATAATCATGTCATTGCCTCTGTGGACTTCAAATCATTTTTTGATGACCTTGCTGCCCTGGCATTTGGCCTTTGTACCCTCAAAAACTTCAACAAAATCAGAGGCTAAGTGGACTTCCCCCAAAAATTATGAAATTCTAGGCCTGGTCACATTTTCCTCTCATCCTACTCTATGTTGCAGCTCATGAATATTGTATTTCCTAATTGATTCCAAGTTCTGGACACATGCAGAGTGTCCTCTGTGACCTTGTATGACGCAGCATGAGAGCTTGTTTCAGTAGCTGCAGTCTGTCAAACAACATCAATTCAGTATCACGATGATATGACAGTGCATTTACTGTTGAAAGTAATTGAAACCCACACCACATCCTGGCTGACGAAGGCTTCCTGGACTGTTCAGACATCTGATACATCTTCCAACAATTTGAAGATACAATGCACACAAAATTATGGGGAACAAATGGTCTCATTAAATATTAAGCACCACAGTGTTTGTGTCAACACAAACCAGCAGATTGAATTTCACACAGATTCTGCCTCGACTTGCTGAACCACTGAATATGGCGCACACTAAACTGGAATTACATGTTGATATATTTCACTTAATACCCATTCTGTTAAAGATTTGGTGTGTTTTTGTGTTGCCTGGAGCTGTCATAGAAACCAAACAGCCCTAAAACACACATCTCCTGAAATTTTTGTCTTCACATAAGCTAAATCAAACACTCAACCTGATTGAAAATGAATTCTAGTGGAGTGGAATCAATCTGATGACCACACATGATACCAATTAGTTTTAACCCGGTTAGCAAGGATGGGTTTCAGTTTCCAAACAAAAGAGACTGATATCTGTGATCGGGTGCATGCCAGCACAGGTACAGGTCAGGCATTAATATTATAGCAGGAGATGAGAGATTCAGGGACCAGTCAGTGTGTGGTACAGCACAACAAAAAACTGCTCTTTTTTGTTGAATAGTTTAACCATGACCCAACACTAATCCCATGTGTATGTGAAAACATTATTCATCAAAAGGTTTTTACTCAGTTTCAGGCAATTAAAGGCATTTTAATAAATCCAGTGACATCAAACTGAATTTTTGAGAATCAATCTGCCTTGAAGGACTCCTTATGTAAACTTAAGGTAAAACATCACAAGAGGGTGTTAAACATCACAAGACAAAGCCAATTTTAAATGAGGATTAGACAAAATCACAAAAAACTCGAGGCACAATAATTAAAATGATGTTATCGTTAAGGCATGGTTATGTTAGACCTAAAAAACAAAGGTTTAACTGTAACATGATCAGGCTGTGACGATGAAAAACATTTTAATTGTTTTAAAAGAGAGTGCCTTGGAGTTTTCTTGTGACTTTTGTGTCTCTGTCCGAAGAGCACCTCAGAGTCCAGGAAGTGATCATAACCAAACAAATGTTTAAAATTAGGATTGCTCCGATCAGAAATGCCTCAGATACAGTATGAAATCAAACTTTTCAACCATCCTGTTTTTTCCGAGTTTCTCCCATCTTTGCAACTTATTGCAAATAATCATCATACACAGATCCATAACTTTTGGATGTTTGTCAATCTACGCACACAATTTCAACTCATTTGTCTTCACTACCTCCAATTCAAGGTGTATGTGTCCAGTTGCTCTCTGTGCAAGCAGATGGGCCAGCAAAGTAAACATTGGCAGGACAGTGCTGCACCTTAAAATGGTATCAGAACATCTCTACTTGAAAAACTTACTGAATATCATCACAAAATAGAGTGTTAACTGTTTGGTTCGCTGCTCAGCTTAGAAACTTCACTAAACTCAGGACTATTGTGTCCATAGTTGAGCTAAAGATGATTATATATGCCTTTATATTGTCCCATCTTGATTACTGCAATTCCTTTTTCACCTGTCTTAGACATCCATAAACCGTTTACAAGGGGTCCAAAATGCTGGTGCCATGCTTTTGACCAAGGCCGCCAAAAGGTGTCACAGCAATCCTGATGTCTTTACACCGACTTTACATTAAATTAAGAGATACTGCAACCATATAATACCAGCAGGAATCTGAGGTCCTCTGATCAGGCTCTGTTGATTGTCCCTCGCTCCAGGCTCTAGACAAAAGGTGCTTTTGAGGTTGTAGCTTCAACACATTTGTCCTCTCTCCCTTTGGACTTGCGATCTTTGGACACTGCTGACACCTTCAAAAAGCAGCTCAAGACCCATCTGTTTAGACTTGCTTTTGCTTAATCTGTTCTGTTTTTTTGTTTGTTTGTTATTTAATGTTTAAAGTCTGCTGCTGGTCTCTCATTTGCTCTTTGTGTTTTTGTGTCGCTCTTTGTGACATCTATATTTCAACTCTCTGCTAACAGTGTTAGCCTTGTTGTCCGAGCTCAGTGTAATCCTTGTTATCATAAGCCAGTGTTGTGTTACACTCCAAATTACTCCTCAGTCATCACATATAACAACAAAACAAACTCCAGTGGATTTAAGTGACACCCTCCCCCCTCCCGCCAACACTCACAACTAGCCGACCAGTCTTCTCTTGAAGAGTAACTGAATGTGGTACCTTGAGGATCTTGTAGGCACTGCTCATGGTGGTGACTTTGTGGTTGGCGTGGGATCCTCCAAGCTTGCACAAGTGACACACGGGTCGTCTGCAGACCTCACAGTACATGTTCACCTTCTCCATCTCATGCTCTGGACACATGAGTACCTGAGATATTCAACAGAACACCAATGTGTTAAAATCACAGACAAAATACACATATACATACACTTCACTGTATATTAACAGCATTTTAACTCTACAGTGATCAAAACTAGCTGAAGTGAAACAGGAAGATGACCTAAACTTAAAAGAAGCAAGACAGCTCTCTGTGAGCCATTTCCTGAAGGGTCTTAAAATAGAATTTAAATCAGCACTTTTTTACTGCCAAGATCCTCATTAGAACTTATCCAAAACAGCATTTAGCCGTTTGATTGTCAAAGGCAACTGGAAAATGCAATGCAATGTATTGATAAGGCCAGTAATGCAGGTCTTCAACAACACTTCACATTTTTAAAGTATTCTAAGATCAATGATTCAGAGTCATGGAGGAAGATGTAGAGAAAACTGCTTTATGCAATGAGTTAAACTCGTAGCAGAGTTTGTCGTAGGCAACTGGACTTCATAGAGTTCTTGAAGACGTTTCGCCTCTCATCCAAGAGGCTTCTTCAGTTCTGACTGACTGGATTGGGAGTTCAGGTATTAAACCACTGTGTGGTCGTTAACACCTAGAGGGGGCATGTGTCTCAATTGCCCCCCTTCCATTGTGTGGACCTTGGGTTTCACCTGGGGGGAGGTGTGAATGAGGGTCATTAAGGGCCCTGCTACCATGTGCCTTGTTGGAGTCACATGATTTCAGGTGGGTATCAAACTGTCTGGGGAGTGATTTTAAAACTGCATTGTATGTGGCAGATAAATTATGTCTTCGACCACCTCCTCTGTTGAGAGATGGCCTTTCCAGTTTAACAAAAATGGCTTATTTTACTCCTCTCTCAAACAACTGGAATGAAACTCTGCTACGAATACCATGACCTGGATGACTGAGAACCTTCACAGACAATGAGTGTAACTCCTCATAGACACACCGATCAGCCACAACATTAAAACCACCTGCCTAATGTTGTAATATTGTGTAGCTCATGCAGGGAAAACAGCTCTGGCTCATCAAGGCATGGACTCCACAAGACCTCTGAAGGAGTCCTGCAGTATCTGGCAACAAGACTTTCCCCAGCAGATCCTTTAAATCCTATAATTTGCAAGGTGGGGCCTCCATGGATTCGACTTGTTGTTCCAGCACATCCCACAAATGTTCAAATGGGTTAAGAATTGGGGACTTTAAAGGCCAAATCATCATCTTGTCAACACCAGGAAATGTTCAGGACAGGTCAAAATTTGGTGCTCGAATCAAAACGGAGCCGGTTCCATGTTGGTGGAAAAGGCCCAGACATGCTCTCACACCTTTCTCTCAGAGCCAGCATTAACTTTTTTTCAGCAATTTGTACTACAGCAGCTCCTCTGTGGAATCACACTAGACAGGCTAGCCTTTGCATCAGTGAGTCTAGGGCACCTATGTCCCTGTCACCAGTTCACTGGTTGTCCATCCTTGGGCCAATCCAATTTTAGCAAGCACTAACCCCTGCATACTGGAAACACCCCATAAGAGCTGCTGATTTAAGATGCTCGGACCCAGTCATCTTGACATCACAGTTTCGTCTATGTCAAAGTAGCCCCTTGAGGTGCCACTATGACAAGATGATCAAAGTTGATCAAAGTTATTCACTTAACTGGTCACTGATTCTAATGTTGTAGCTGATCTGTGTGTTTTGATTAGATTATGTCAAAATGAGAACAGCTGCATGAATGTTTCTATTGTATGATTTAAGCTAGTAAGTGGACTACTCAAAGGGCCAACTACAATGAATGCCAGACATTCCTGACCAGCAATTAATGATCTGGAAACCCAGAGATTGACAGATTTTCTTCTTCATCTGATTCCTTATCACGCATTTCAAATATTTCACCATTTAAAGACAATGACAAATCCGTTTATCTTTGACTCGTGACAACTTATCTCCTGAGAGGTGTTCATAGTCCAGCTGAAGAAAAATCTTGTTAGTCTTTAAGCAATAACAGATAAATAAGAGAAAAGAAAAATAGAGCAGTAATGGTACTTGCCTTGGGCCTAAAATTTGTGGTGGGCCCAACATACTCATGTTGAGCTTTGGGTGTGCCCCAGGGGTGGTGCAGCTTGAAGCACTCGTTGCAGTAGCTCGCCTTGCAGTCCATACAGCTCTTTGTGGCCTCCTGCTGCTGAGGAGGCTTGCAGATGTTACACATGATTGCGACAGCCGCACGGGCAGCCTGGCGGTAGCGCTCCACAATGCTCTCCAGGGTGAAGTTACGGAACAGCATACTGATGCCGCGCTCGCCGAGGTCAATGTCATGCTGGCAGCCGGGGCACGCGATGGTGGTGATCCGGGGAGTCACAGACCCTCTGCGCCACCCCGGGGACGAGATGGAGCCTGGAGGAGAGTGAAGGGGAACAAGTGAGAAAAGATCATGTGTAATGTGGATCCATAGTCTTGGGTCACCCAGTTTTCAATCTTGTCTGAGGCCCTCTTCCACGTGAATGAGAATGTCCTTTAACTTATAATTACCCTGAAGGGATAGTTTAGAGTCAAATAAGGGCTTTGAAAAACGTGAACCTCCGGTTGTGTTCAACAGACTCTGGGCAGAGATTCACAAAAGCGGCATTACATCATCTGCTTGGACTTTCCAAGTATGATCTTATGGCAAAAATGCCTTTGATAGTTAAGAATGCCTTCGCAAATAGGGCCTCAGTATGTCTCCCTTTGTACTTCATTTCCACAGTGACCACTGCTCCATAAAGACATGGATTTTTCACATCAATACAGGCAGTTTATTGAGTAGTTGTCATACAGGGAAATAAGTCCAAGGAGAAAGACTTTCCAAGATCACTGGGGCAGACTGAAGAGTGATGGGATGTAGGAGTGTCATGGGGAAGATGGCATCCTCGGAGCTTATAGAGAATACACTGTATGAGATTTAGAATGCAAGTCAGTCCACATTTATCACAGGAGTGAGTGAGGAGGGATTAAGTGCTCACAATGATCTGGACATAAAGGAAATTGTTTTATTTCCTTAACATGAGTGATGAAGAAAATAAAAATATGACAATCCACTATCAAAAGGGACAGTTCAGATTATTCAATGTAGGGTTTTATGAAGCACTTATCAATAGCCAGTGTATTACCTACAGTAGATATCGGTCGACCTGCCCCCAGTTAGGAGAAGCAGAGAGGAGCACCTGCACAGATGCTACGAATGTTATTGCTGTGATCAGGTTCAGCAGCAAAATGTATTTTAGCCACTTAAAAGTTATCCACATATGAAAAAAACAGTATCACTTTAAGTGTATATTATATCTAGAGTATTCTCACCACTTTGTCATAGGACAGCCTTTTCTAATGGCAAACTGTTGTTATAAAAGACAAATATCACTCTCTCCAAGCCAACAAAACTCCATAGGCAAATTTACTACTTTTACCTTGCAGAGCGTGGGAGTTACTGGTCTATCACTGCCTTAATCTGTTAGTTTGTTTGTGTTATTATGGGAGTCTCGTAAGTTAAAAGGAGAGCCTATAACACAAACAAACAAACCAATGGATCGTGGCAGCAGTAGACCAGGAACTCCCATCTTCTACGAGGCAAAATGCCTAATTTTGCCTCTGGAGTTTGGTTTGTTTGGAGAGAGCGATATAGGGCTTGTATAACTTTAGCCATCATAAACAGCTGTCTGACAGCAAAATTAAACAATGAAAATATTCTAAATATTGCACAAATATTGCCCTGTCCACATTGCTTTGCTTCGGTGCTGGTACTCCTCTCTGCTTCTCCAAACTGGGGGAGTGTTGACTGGCATCTACTGTCGGTAATACACTGACTATTGATTAGTACCTCATACAACCCACCTCAAATAACATAATTAGTGTGAGTAACAAATAACATTACACTGTGGAAAGTAGAACTTAAACAAAGCTTTAAATAAAAATATCCTGCACTTGAACTTGAATGTCACATGTCCAGTTCAATGCATCAACACTTATTTTTCACAACACGTCTCCTCTTAAAGCACCACAGCTTTCAAGAGTTTCTTACAACATTGTGCTTGTTACTGATGCAGCAGCATCGTAACAGGGCAGCAAACACAGTAACATGAGGTCACATCACAGATGCAAGCAATGGGAACTGCAAAACACTGTTACCACACACTCGAATAAAGCCAGCAAACTGAAGTCAACCACAAGGCAAAATAAACAAAAATATTGTTTCACGTTTTTGGGGGACAGGGGAAGCGAGGAGTGCTGGATTTATCTCAGTTTGAAAGCCAGAATTTCCACTTCGTTTCCGAGGACCTGGAAATTAAATCAAACACTCCTCAAGTAGGTGAAATACAGGAAAACTATTTCAAAACAACACTTTTGCAAAGAAAAAGGAGCAGCTGAGGGAAAAGCAGTGGCAGAACAACAAACACTATGTGAGACAAGATGTGTAGGCATGTGCAAGCCGTGTGACGTGAGCAGAACTGAAGACTGTGACAGTGTAGGGACAGTTTACTGCCTGCAGGCTACGTCTGTCTGTGATCCGACAACTAATTCAACTACTGAGCTTTGTTTGCCACACTTAGATTACACTTCCTACCTGATTTCATATGACACAGGTGAACGTAACATTGTCGTGTGACACTACGATGAAAAACTTAGTCTGATGATGGTGATGAGGGTGACAGGGTCTTGTTAAGACAAGTTAAGTCATTGAATGAAAGGATGAATATGACCAAAAGCCTTCAGGTATAAACCAATGAATGAAAGAATCAGCACGTGTGTCATGAGTCAAAGAGCATGCTGGGACACTGCACATTGACTCATTTAGCTTGACACTGTTCAGGAGAGCAGGTGTGAGCGAATACGAAGCAGACAGCAGATGCCTGCAGCAAAGTGTGTACGTGAGTGTTTGTTGGTTTGTGGATCTGCAGAGTCGAGGGCAGAAACTGACGAGTCATCGCAGAGCAAAAGGGGCTTGGTTTTTTTCCCTGTACAAATCTACAGACACAGTTTGAAATTAAAGTTTTACTGTAAATCTGATCATATCTGCACATTAAATTGATTACTTTTAAAAAGCTAAATATGCTGACATTTGAGGGCGGCTGGTATTGGATGCAGGGACAGTTTTTCACTCAATTTTTCATTTCTAATGCAAATAAAATTCTGTTTATTTAGGCTAGTTGAATATTATTTACCATCTAAAAATTTGTATTGACATTTTGTTCTGTCAATGGCTCCCTGTTAGTTTTATATATTTATAAAAATCTAATAAATCGGAGATCCAGGAAATGTTTTCTCATTTCTTATCCAAAGTCCACATAGGCTGCGTCAGACCAACAAGGATTCATTTTTTAATCCAAATAAATCATGGTTTAACATTAAATTATGTTGCACCGAACAAAATTTTCTCAAGGGAGAAGAAATTAGCTTCTCTGTCGAGCCATCAGGTCAACTAGGCTAGCTTTAACTTTTTTGTAAGATAGCAAACAATATAAGATTTTTACTTTTTAGCTAGCAAAAATGTAACTTTTAAGCAAAATATTAAATAATATAAAATGTTCTTTACTTATTAGCTAACTAGCAAACAATGTAATGTTTTGGAATACAGGGAAGCCAAAAGTTAACCCTCTTTTATACTTACCAGAGCACTCATTTAATCTATTTCATTACATTTTATTTGGGTAAGCAAACATTTCCATACTGATTAAACTGTTTATACATTAATAAACTTGGATTTACTTAACATAGATTAGTTTATAATGTGCAACAAAGCTCTGCATAATTTTGAATCTAAATTATTCTGCCTAGTTCCAATCAGAGTTTAACAAAATCAGGTTTAAAATTAATAAATCCAATCTTTGTTAGTGCAGCCCTATTTTAAGGTTTGAATGTCCCTTATTTTCTCCTGATTTTAATCTTTAAAGATTACATTGTTATTATTGATGACACTACATCTTCAATGTTGCTGCTATTGTATTTCATTTCCAGGCAGCTCCTACTATCCTCTGGGTTTTGAGGGGATTGGTATGTTTTTTCCCTCTTCAAACAGTAGAGGATGACACTTTTCTTAGAAAAATCCACTGAGCATGTCAAATAGTTTTCAGTCTTGTTTTACTTGGCCAGCAATCTGACTCTTCATTCACGCAATCACTCAAGTCATGATACGAAAAATGATTAGAGGTAGGCTGAAACAGGTCCATGTTCTTATAAACTGTTTCTCAAACACTAATGACTGTTGAGTGAAGCATAAACGGTACCCTAAAGGCACACAGATATCAGTCAGTAAAAGACAGTTAAGAATCTTAACAAGTCCAAACATATTGTTGGTTTTCCTTCAGCATGTGTACTTAACTCAACTCAAGAAAGAACAGAGACTAACAGTTCTCCTTCTCAATAAAGCTGCTTTACTTGCCACCATGTTTTTATGAGATGAATGCAAAGATTAGCTAGTGTACAGAGACACACACACAAACACAGCGGGGGTCCGGGACACATACACACATACACATTCCTGTCCCAGCTCAACTCCTAGGAAACATCCTCACCCCTTTCTAACTAATTTCAGTCTTTCAGTTCCTTTTTGGCACTTGCCAACCTCCCTCTCAAAGACTCAACCTCTCTTCGATTCTCATCTCTCCTACTTTACTCTCCTTTTTTTTCCCATTTAACTTTTATTTAACCAGGACTGAAGTCTCATTGAGATTTAAAAAAAAAAAAATCTGTTTTTGAAGAGTGTCCTGGCCAAGACAGTCAGACTCCTCATATGCTGATTCATCTTCACTTTGAGTTGTCACTGTTCCCGTTTTCTGTCACTCTTTTTTTCCTAAACAATTTAGAAAATTAAATATCAAAGTCTGAAAAAAGGATGAACAAGAATAACCTGAAGCATTTTGCCTCTTCTTACCACCATCTTTAAATGCTTTGTTAATCTGGATTGAAAAAACAAATCACTTTTATGCTCAGTGGACATTTTTAAGAGGTTTTGCATTTTTATTTTAATATCATTATGTAGCAGTATGTGCCCAAAAAAATCTTTTTATATCCTGTGGTGTGAGTTTGTATGGTCGTGTTCACAGGGCTAAGGTAGACTAAGTAGAGAAAAGGTAGAACCAAACTAGGGTTTCACAGGGGTTCTAGTAACGCTATACTCACTACTACAGCTAGTCAAAACACGGAGGCCGCGTCTACCTCGACTTCCAAACGACCTTCGCACTGTGGCTGCAAGCAATGAACAGAGAAGTGAGGTGAGACCAACAAGAAAAATGAAACAATACATAACGTGAAGTGACGTGTGAAAACCAGTTATTCTTTTTTAACATCATGACATTGGAGAAACAAAGCCAACGCAAAAATAAACTCAAGGCAAACTTGTTAAAAGAAATATACTAATGCAGTGTTTTAAAATATGCATACAGGATGAAAAAAGTTATTAATACATGATGTGAACAGTTATTAAAGAACAATTAACTCTTGATTTGTGCACTTGTTAACAAACATGGCCTGTATTTGATCACAAATCCATGCAACTTAAATTTGACATCAAAAATACCATTATTGTGTACCTGTCAGACATCCTCCATCAGGCCCTGGCCAACAAGTTATATTAAAGGAATAGTTTGGCATTTTGGGAAATATTTGCTTTCTTGCTGAGAGTTAGATGAAGAAGGTCTCATGTCTGTGTACTTATTATTAAGCTAGGAGAAGGTTACTTTAGCTCACTTAGCATGAAGACTAGATGGAGAAAACCTAGATATGAGTTGCTTGATCATTTACTAAACATCTTCCCTTTGGCACTTTAGCCTCTGCTTTTAATGGTTGTATCTTGTATGCTCCATCAACTGCATATTTAAGGTCTTTTACAGGACTCCTGCACATTGGGGAAATGGCTTTTTAATGCTTTTAGATCACATCCTCGTTCATACTGTGTACCTATTTAACAATGTATACCTCAAAAACCCAGAAAAATCCAATTCTTTGTATCCTTCTATCAAATTCAATCATGTTTTCTTCCTGTAACACAAAATATGACATGTGACATGCTCACATAGGCTTGAACGAACCAATTTCAACCAAGAATATCATACACACATAAATCAATCTTCAACTTTTAGAAGCACAGAGCTATTATTTATTAGTTGGCTGGCTAGCAATGGTAGGAACGACTACTTTTCGAATCAAATTACCTCCAACGTTATGTTCCGCCTGCTGATCACTGAAATACATCACGATACAGAAACTATACTCATGAAATGCCATTTCTTAATTAACTTGCTGGGATAGTGTTAGCTTAATAACCTTGCTAGCTACAGCTGATAAAATCATTTCAACTGGCAAAAATAGCGGTCAGCAGTTAGAAATAAGTAGCTTTCTAGTTTTATCTGAAATCAATGACCCATTGTTTCAAAAATTGCTATAAATTTCAGGTGGTAAATCTCCCAACACTACCGTGATAATCCAAGCATCTCCTGGCTGTGGCTTAGTTTCTTAGTTTTAGTTTAGTTTTTAGCATGAGTCCCTGAACTATCATCAAGAAAATTAATGAGAATATTTTTCAACATGCTAAACTATTCCTTTAAGACCACTTTACATCAGTTTTAGAGTGCACTTGACAAGAGTTAGCTGTTGAACATAAATGCTTCATGCTCAGTTGGAGCCCCAGTAACATAAAATAAGATGAAGTTAAGAAACAATGCTGATGAAGTTTAAGCAACCGCCCTCCTCTGTCCAAGCACAGCAGGCTTGTCCAAGCTGCACACTGATAAATATAGCCTTAAGTCTTTTCTTTCTCTCCCTTCACCTAATCCCTCATTCATTCCTTACAGGCAGGTTGCGTCACCATGGCTACCAATGATCTGATCTCCCAGTGGTGGAGGCGGTTGGCAGAATTACTCAGTTTTACTGCTTGGGTGTTAATGTGCACATAACGTACTTCGAGGTTTTCTTAAATATTCTTAACACACAGAGAATTTATGTTTTGTAATCTGCTGATTAAATGCACTTAACATGGGAGCAACCTTACTGAATAATCCTCAGGGGAATTCCTCATGTACAAAAGCTGTGAATAGTTCGTGTTGACCAAATAAACGTACAGCTCTACTAAATTAACAGAGAATGAAATGCAGACTTAAAACAAAGTGCATCAATTCACAATTAGAGTCAGAATATACATAAAGAAGAGCGTTGTCCTCGTGCACACACAGGCTTTCAGGAAGGCGTGAGATTTGTTTACTCAAAGGCAGGATTTGATTATTTCCTACGTCAACAGATGCAGTCCTGCCAGTGAAGAATGAACTCATTCAGGTTGAAATGAGGGAGTCTGAATGAGGGAGGCTGTGTTCAGGAGCCCCGTCTCAGTGGTTTTGAACCATGAATGGCTGAATAGCTCCCAAAAAGTAGTTCACCTCACTGTACTTCTGGGGATCTTAATATCTCTGGGTCAGATTCTCAGTGTTCCCTGGAGGCTACGTGGCATCTTAGTGAAATGCATACCAGGTAACATCAAATGTCATACAATTTCATATACTACGGGCCATTGATTAGACACATGACGTAAACCACTATTATTGAAGGAAATTGCTGTATCCTTAATCCCTAAGACACATTAACTGAGTTTGAAATCTAGTATACATTTCATACACAGTTTGCTGAAGGCATGTAACAATATACTGAACATCGTGATAAAAAAAAAGTCTCAATATCATACTGGACTATGAAGACATTGACCATTAAATTAACATATTACTGTATTTTATAAAAGGATTGCTACTGACATTCTCTGCCAAAGACAAAGTTTTTGGGTCCATTGTTCCAAGGTAGGTGGATGAGTTTTAAGCCAGCTTATTGTAATCATTTTAAGGGCTATTAACACAAGAGTTCTGAGCATATATAATTTCTTTTCCCTAACTCCTGTAGAGATACATTGCCAAGAATCAACTGATGTGGTTCAATTTGTCTGTTTACATTCAGAGTGTCTCCCATTTCCTTTTTTAACCTTTTCCCAACAGACTTGAATTGTGGGAAGAAACCCCTCCTATGCCACATCTTCTCCAACAAATAGGATTAAATTTGCCATAGCTGGAAATTTATCGTGGGGTTATTGTTGAGTTTATGGTATTGTTACATCCCTACATTGTAGTATACCATTTTTTTGTTAGCATACAAGAAATCAACATAATAGTATTTCATACCAACAAGAAATTACACAATACTTTCACCACTGGACGTCAAACTGACGCTTTATTTTTTTATTTTTATCACCATCCACAATTACCTGTAATTTTTTTCCAACTGTGAGCAGCTCCTACATTTCTTTTATGCATTAATCTAAATCAATGCACGAAATGCATCAAAAATCAAGTGTTTTAACCACATGTTCAAAATCTGCTTAAAATATGTGTGCAATATGGATCTGGCACTCAGCTACTGAATATGCATTAGTGTTTATTTTCAGCTCCAAACATAAAAATGCATTTAAAAGCTTAAAGCACAAGTACAATGCTTATAATGTCAGTGATATAGTGGAAATTTACATCCTGACTGCCAAGTTGTGCCCCAATCCCATACTAATTATCATAGAGTATGAACAACAACCCAATTCCAACACAGCTTTTACATTTAGTATAAAATGGTAAAATATGTTAATTATTTGTGTAATAACATGAGCAAAATATGGATATTTTTGTAGCAGTTTCACCTTCACCAACTAGCATCTCTATTTCTTTTTCTGCACTGCATTGTGAGACAACAGTCTGCATCAACAGTTAAATCACATATGTAATATTTTTAGTATGCATACTGACTGTTTAGACTATTTGACTTCATTTTCTCACTTTTGCAGTATGAACACTCAAAACCTGCTTAGAATTAGCATGTAGTATGGAAGTTGGACACAACTCAGGTTTTGTTGAAAAGAGTGGACAAGAGTACAAATGAGACAGCATCTTTATGGAAATGGCATGTAGCCCAGAGCTCTCAGAAGGCAGAAAGGCAGCCTTGTGTCCTTCCGAGCTGTTTTCAAGGCTTAGACATTGACCTGCTAAAGCTTGGCTGCAGAGGTGCCATGCGTTTAGCAGACAGCAGAAAAATATTGTGACAAGTTAACTTAGCTACCCCACCCCTGCAACCACAGCTTTCCCTTTTTCCAGCTCAGCTTAAAATGCCTTAAAGGAGCTTACAGATGTGCTTTGTTCCTTCCAGTACATAGCACACACACACGGCTCAATATCCGATTAGAGGTGAAGTGAAAATGATAGCTACTCTGCTCTGTGTTCCTGAAACATTTTCAAATGAATACATGAGCCCATGCATGATTGAAGGGGATGTTTGATGCCCCTGGGCCAGTAGAGGCAGACAGTGAAGACAATTAGGGCTTGAGAGAGCTTGTCAACATTTCTTTTCTCTCTGGAGACAAAAACTACAGCTTGTCAAGTTCCTCTGCTGTCTCTTTAATGAAGCCTGTAAACACAGACAGGATAAGAAGAAGTGATGACTGACAATGTTACGGCTGAGTGGTAAAATTATTAAATCATTTTTATGTTTGTTCTTGTTTAACTGGGACGAGAGACGGAGGAGGAGGGGCGGTGTCTGCAACCACATTAAAACATATACAGTGAGGCTTGGCCCATTTATTGTTCAGAGTTTCAATAGGCTTATTCACCCTCAGCCTTAATTTTGCATTGGCTAAAGATTTGTTTCATATTGGCACTATCCTTTGTGTTCGTTTGGTAATTAAATATGGCCTTCAGTTTCTATTTGTAACCTCATATTTCCTTATTTATAGAAAAAACACAAGGCTTGAAAATGTTTCTCAGGGGTAAATCCTAAACTCTGAATGCAGAGATTACAGAAGAGCTAAAAATCTAAAGTTGAAAGGATGGTCTGTAACATTTGAAGCTGGGGTTGCATGTAGTCAGTGCATTTCCTATAGTAGATGGCAGTCGCCATGTCCCCAGTTTGGGGAAGCAACAGGAATACCGCTGTAGGAAGCTAAACAATGAACTGCTGTGGACAAGGACAGCAGCAAAAAGTATTTTAGCCACAGTGTACACCATGTGTAGAATATATTCACCACCTCACCTTGCTGTTTAACAATCTTTTCCGATGGGAACCCACCATACAAGCCAAATATTGCTTTCAGCATAACAACCAAACTCCATTGGCAAAATCAGTAATTTTATCTTGCAGAACACAGGAGTCGCTGGCCTACTGCTGCCTCGATCAGTTTGTTTGCTTGTGTTACTGTGTGAATATGGTGTTGCTCATAGTTAGTTCGGAGTCACACAATAACAGAAAAACAAACTAAAAGACTGAGGCAGTGGTAGTCCAGCAACTATGGTGGTCTGTGAGGTAAAATTACTGATTTTGCCAATGGAGTCTGGTTGAGCGAGAGAGCATGATATCTAGCTTACATAACAGCGGTTTCCTGTCAGAAAAGGCTGTCTGATAGCAAAGTAAAGAAGTGAAAATATTCTAAATATAGCATACAATTTAACTGATATTGATTCTTGTAGGGGAGCCTTTTTTTTAGGTGGCTAACCCTGTCCTCAGTAGTACATTGCTCAACTTAAATGCTGGTACTCTGCTTCTCTAAGCTGGGGGCGTGTTGACTGCTATCTACTGCAGGTAATACACTGACTATTGATAAGTATCTCATGTAGTCCCACCTCAAATAATCCAAATTATCACTTTAAATTTACATTGGCTATAGGTCTGTTTATTGGTTTGTGAAATGCTTTTCCCAGGGACACTATTTTTTGTTCGTTAGGTAATCGCATATGCCCTTCAGTTTCTATCTGCAACAACATATTTCCTTATTTGAGAAACCGGCTGCCTTTTCTAAAGAGGTAAATCCCAGGCTCCAGCCACTGAAACCTGTTGCATGTAGAGATGACAGAAAAACTGAAAACTGAAGTCAAGGACATTCACAGGAGGAAGACAATGTAACAGGATGTTAGCATATAAACCTCACACTGCCGTCCTTGGAAACATCACAAATGGCCTCAGATGCATTTAATACTTGCATTTCCTGTGCAATCATCGCCTGATTATTTGTCTCCATCAGCTCACATAACAACTCACATAATCAGGCTGACCCAACAATAGCATGAGCACTGCTCCTACTAATGCCTCAACGTGCTGTTGTGAAATGCTTTTAACCTCAGAGAAACATGAGATCCACCTCCCTGCACTAAGCTGTACATACTGAATAAAATCCCTCCTGTAAAGAACATGTTCATGAAATCTACAGAAAAATGTATAAGTTTGCTTCCTTACCCAGAGACCCACCTGATCTCACAAGCCTGTCTAGCCTCTCCATGGATGGGGAGGGCACTCTGGACCTGGGACTGCCCGGCAGGGAGCACTCAGAGCCGGCATCAAAAGAGTCCTCATGGTTGAGCATCAGCAGCTCTCTGACACACTTGTGGCAGACGCTGTGCTGGCAGGGCAGGATCAGCGGGTGGGTGAAGAGCTCCTTACAGATGGGGCAGATCAGCTCCCTCTCTATGTTCTTGATTGGGACCTGGTGGTGACGGAGGCATGATTACTGAAAATTGCCATAAATTGTACTTTCACATTCAGGATTTTGCATGAGGCAAAACCACAGCTGCTGTCATCCTTCAACACGCTCAGCATGAGATGAAGAAGAACAGACAGCAGAATAAGCTCACACTTCGGTGTTTGGAGGAAAGGATACAGCTGCCTTTGATTCTTGAGACAATAACCTATTATTAGGACATTTCGGATGCAGCTAAAATAGGCCCATTGTCTGCACTGTAAGCTGTGAAAATTACATTTTGCTGTGTCACTGAGGTGGGAAAATTGGTTTAAGGAGGGTAGATTCAGGTAAATTTGAGGGGAAGAGTATTTCTAAGCATACCTTTAAAGGGACAATTCACTCCAGAATCAAAAACATATAATTTTCCTCTTACCTATATTGCTATTTATCCATCTAGATTGTTGTGATCTAAGTTGCTGAGTTTTGGAGACGTCTGTCTTCTCTTGATTATAATAACAATAGAAAGCATCCTGCCCTTGTAAAGTGTTTTGTCACATAGCCTTTTCTAAATTGAGGTGGTTGTGGCAACAGTGCTATTGTGCTATTCACCTGCTAGTCACGCAACTCAGCAACAGGTGAGTAGGTTAACTGAGAATAATGGTAGACTCAGAATTTAACAAGACAAATGTTGGATAGCCAAGATGATATACAATGGGTGTTTGCAGTACATAGTTTAATTTGAACCTAGCAGAAGCAACATTTTTTAGCAATCAATAAGCAACGAAATTCAAAATCATTGATTCTCTTTCTATTCTAATCATTCTTTTGCGCTGTAATTTTGGAATAGATTCTTATTTGGAATAGCTTCCCGATGCCCAACCCTACACCCGTCAACAATATCACTGCGCAGAAGCAAGTGTGGATCTACTCATGAAAGAGAGGCTTGTGCTTGTGACAGGGTGAGATGTAAACATTAATGGCACCTTTTGCCCATGAGTAGATGCACGCTTCCTTCTGTGTGGTGATATGGTTCGTGGGTGCAGTTTGGTGGTAAGAAAGTAATTCCTACATGAAACTGCTCACAACAAGGTCTGTGGATTACCTTGGATAACCTGGTTATGATTTCTGTAATGGTTATGATGTCTGGGTGTTTTTTTAAATGTATTTTTTGGTGCCTTGAGCAGCACATGCCAAGTGGTATCTGGTTCCATTATGTTCAAGAGAAGGCAGACACCTCTACAGCCAATACCTCCAAAACTCGGCAACTCACACCAAAACAGCCTCGATGGATGAATATACAGATAAGAGGACGAATACTTATTTTTGATTTTGGGATGAACTGTCCCTTTAACACACTCCAACAAGATATGAGCAACAACAGAAGGCATCACAGATTGGTCTGAAATAAACTCGGCAATTTCAGTATCAACAGACAAGGATGCAGCTGTCCATGATTCGTGAAACATTATTGTACTGGACGTTTTAAATGCGACCAAAATGGGCCCATTCACTGCACTGTAAGCTGCGGAAACAACATTTTGCTGTGTCACAGAGGAGGGAAATTGGTTTAAGGGAGGCAGATTCAGGTAAGGGCAGAGTATTTCTGTGTAGGGCTGCAACTAATGATTGTCACTGACTGGTCAATAAACATTTTTCTCAATTAATCACTTAGTTGTTTGGCCCATAAGATGTCAGAAAATGGTGAAAATAATTCCCAGGGCCCAAGGTGATTCCTTAAATGTCTTGTTTTGTCCAAAACACAAAGATATTCAGTTTACTGACATAAAGGAGTAAACAAACCACATTTCACAGGGTCAAATAAGAGAATTTGGACATTCTTTTCTTTCTCTATTTCTAAGCATACCTTCAACTTTTACAATGAAAAGCAGCTGATTCAGTCACAATAACAGCCAGCCACGCCGTCTTTACCATGTTTCTGTTACATTACATAAGACAGGATTAAGCTTGGCTAAATATAGTCCAAACAGTAAAACACACGATTCCAGCAGCTCACGTTTTAACACTGAAAAGGCGAATAAACAACGTTTCTGCAACAAGCTCCAAAGAGAAAGGTGCCGTCCCATATGTAAAGTCTGATTAGTTCATTTAATTCAGGTGCTGTGATAAAAACCAACCCAATAAATTTTCCTTGTGCCTGAGCAAACATTAATTTAGTTAGAAACGCCTCCACACGTGTAAAAAGACAATAGCCAGAAGGATAGAGGAAGTTTAAACAGACGAAAAGACAAACAGGGCTGCCTCTAAAGTCTGTTCAAAGCGAACTGTTTCATAAAACAATTAAACTATGACTCGATAAGTAATGAATGGACACACACTGGTGGTGGGTTACAGCTAATTGTGGTGAAACTTTAAACAATGTTTCGGTCTCTTTATATGCAGAGCACAGAAGCTACAGGCTGTTAAACAATGACGAGTCGAAAATCATCTTCCAGCTCTCACAAATCACACTTACCGCAGTTGTGCTGCCACGCCGCATCTCTGCAGTCATGATGAGGCAGAAAATATCAGCCTGAATGTATGAGTTTAAAAAAACACCTAAACCGGCGTTTGTTTGTTTTTTTGTTGAACTTCTCGGACGCGGGCAGAAGATGCCGACAGTCAGGCAGCGACGGCTGAGTGAATTTAAATGAGTGACGCTGCTGAGAGGCTGCAGCTCTGTGGTGAATCAGCAGCCGGTTCACTGCTGCTGCAGTCGGTGAGAGCAGGCGGAGACACACACACACAGGGGGTGGAGAGCGAGAGACAGGAGGGGGCAGTGTGGGAGAGAGAGGGAGAGAGAGGGAGAGAGAGGGGGAGGGGGCTGGATCTCCATAGGAACTGCTGCTGCCTTCATGCACATCACGAAAACTTTATCGGAGTCATCAATCCAACCTGTCGCCAGATCAGTTGTTTATCAGGCAAAGGAGAGAATCAGCAATGTTTTGCATGCAGTTCAATCTGTATTTTCTTCTATTCACATGATGTATATTATGTACATTTCATATCTTCATATGTGTATACTGATCTAACAGTATGGTTATTTGTGCAATATAACAACTGTTTAATACTCAGTGCAATAATAATAATTCAATACTGCAATACACTGATTAAACTAGTATCATTAACGCATTGATTTATTACTGTGCTTTTAAACCAACCTATAATCTTATTTATAATTCTTGCATTTACATAATTTTTACATGTATCTTATTTCTATTTTTTCTTTATTGTAGTATATAATAGTGTAATGCATTTTTTAAACACATTTTTACATACTTTTGTTACTTTTACAAAATTTCTATTTCTATACTTATATTTTCTGTATGCTTATATATATGTATGTTCTTGAATGGTGGCAACTGTAATGCAAAGAATCAATAAAGTATTTCTGATTCTGATTCTTATTTCAATCATATTGCCACATTTGCAGTGATGAAAGAAGCATTCTTTTAATGTAGTAGAAACATCCTACCACAGTGTAAAAGTACTGCTAAAGCAGTAAGCTTGCAGATTGCAAATATCTCGTCTCACGCTCCCCTTCCAAGCATTCATGAGAACATATAGTGACCATAAAAATCACGCTGAACCTCTGGGATACTGTAGAAACATTGCAGTGCAACATGGCAGCCTCCATGGAAGGACCCGCCACATACATAGAAGAAAACATGCTATATGTTCTAATAGCCATACTACCATAGATGAGAGCAGCCCATCTGGGTACTTTGCTCCTGCGCCATGATTCTGCCTCTTGTTCAGTGAAAATAGCCACTCTAATTTGACCAGCAGTCAATACAAATTTGGAGGTCTTTGCCAGGTCTTTGCCAAAATAAGAAACCGCATCACTGTTGAGCTATTATGAGCCCAAATATTCTGGGCAGTCAGCTGAATAATCATGCTATGTCTATGCTGATCAGTGATCTGCGTCATTACAAAGACAAAAAAAAATAGGGGTTGATGAGTGTCTGTTTCCATCATAATGTTAGAATTACTCCCCCAAGTGGTCAGAGGTGGTATATCCTACATATACAGGTACCTCATTGAATCTCCAGGTGCTGTATTTCTGACATCTGTCACTTTTAAGACAGTTTGCTGTATTAGTAGTCTTTCCACTGTGACATTATGGTAAACTAATTACATTCCCAACATTATCATGTATGACGTGTGGCTGCTTTGATCCATACAATTTAGTATCCAAGAAAAAAATTTAGTATGGCCCAATATACAGTTTGTCAAATGCAGTATCCCAAAAAGACCAGGATGTCCCACTGCATCTCGTTGTATTTTGCAGCATGAAGGCCGGCAAGCTTTTCTGGTTATTCTGCCCCACAATCCATTGTGATGGGTGTGTGAGCAAAAGAATCAAAGTTCAAGGCACCATGTTATGAGAATGTAATTTGTTCCAATTGTATGCATACTGCTTGCAACAGTACATACTATGTGAGGGCAGCTGCAGTATGTACTAAAAGTAAAAAGAAAAAGTCTTAAGATTGAGAATGCAGGACTAGACAGAGCATTGCCACTCCTGCTTATCTTCAGATTTTTCCCAGTGGCCACTCACGGTATTGCATTGAAAAAAATTCCCTGTGGCTCCAAAAGCATTTCCCCCCAAGAGCCCCCAAGATCCATAAAACTACTGACTGTTGATCCATGGAGGTTTTTTATTTGTAAAACTTTTCTGGAGCCGAGAAAAGCAAATTAAAGATCTGTGATGGCATCACAATGTTAAGTCACGGGTGGGACCAGTGGAAGAAACACCACTGTACATATTCAGTGGGCCGCATGACCATGTGGGCCAAAGTAAACTCTGACTAGAAAACTTTTTTGGAGTATGCGCCAGGTGAGCAATTCGACTGAATAAGCACCATCTTTGCATCTGGTATCCTGTGTTTAATACATCCATGCTTCCCCGGAGTCCGTCATGTTGCACTGCCATGTTTCTAGTAGCCCAACGACGGACAAACTAAACACTTGTTCTGCACACAGACTTTTGTGTTTTTCACGGACACCATAGGTTCTCCTACATGCTTGGAAGGGGAGAATAAGGCAAGATTTTTTTTGCAACAGCTATTTATTCTAGTATACTCAGCCCCCCTTTTTCCCCAGTGGGGATGTATTTTGTTTAGCAGATATTTGGTTATAAGCCAAAGTTTTATACAAATACAATTCTGACCTGGTGATGGCGCTAGATAAAACACTGAAGGGCGGGTCCATTATTATATTTTATTTATTTATTTTTTGAGGTTTTTATATCATTCTGTAGCTTCTAAGTAGAGTTCCTTATGTTATTTGTTCAAATCTGAACAATCAAATTTTGTCAAAGTTGTTATTTTCCCAAGCCTTTCTAAAAATGTTTTCCCATGTGACCTGATGGTCGTAGGTTTCTGCATGATGATGTTGCTATATATAAATCCCCTGGGCTGAGGGAGGGGAGGGCGTCAGTGCTCTAACCAACGTCACTCCATTAGTTGTTTTGATCTGCTGAGAGCAGTGATGACTGAATAGTCTAAGAGTCTATATGTATATCAGTAGATAAAATCTCAATGTAAAACAAAGATTTCATGTTCCACACACAATTTTGCAAAACATTTATATGAAATAGATTACCAAGGTTTCTCTGGACTGACTCTAGGCTACTGTATTTGACCCTCCTCTTTCTAGTTTATCAAAGGGGCCTGTGTAAGCTTTAACTTCTGTTCACTTTACAGTCTCTGCTAATGTCAGGCTCCCTCCCATTATTTCAGGGGAATTATGATCTGCTAATTGCTTGCTGCAGTGGCTCTGCGGTTCATTTTATTGTACGCTGAGGCCCCCTAGCAGATCAACCCAACAATGTTTTGGTTAAAGAACAAAATGGACCATGTAACAGCTTTTTTGTGTGTGTGTGTGTGTGTGTGGGGGGGGGGGGGGGGGGGGGGGGGGTGTAATTTCTTTAACGTTGTGCAGAAGCACAGATTGAAGTGGATGAAATGTTTGAATCAATCTACTGGCTAAAGTGCACAGTCACTGAGGGCAGACTCCGTTGAGTCATTCACTTTTCTAACAGCATTTGTTGGCAGCAAAACATACAGACAGTTTCAGAAGGACCTTTGATGCTCTGCAGCATCAGTCTCACTGGAGGCAACTTAAGTTTTGTCTAGATTTATATCTAATATCAACCTTCTGCCACAGATTTTTAAAAAATATATTTTTTGGGCTTTTATGCCTTTATTCAATAGTATGGCTGAAGAGTAGACAGGAAAGGGGGTGAAGAGAGAGGGGATGACACACAGTAAAGGGCTGCAGGCAGGAGTCGAACCAGTAGCCACTGCAGAGGACTGGCAGCCTCAGTACATGGGGCAGATGCTCTACCAACTGAGCTAAATGTCTGCCCCACAGATTTTCAACAGTAAAATGTTTTGTTTAAATGTTCTGTGGGTATGGCCTGCAGGTGCCTGTAGTACAGGACCTAGGAGAGGATTTGTCTGACTGCAACATCTAAATGGCTGCATCATTTACAAAGTATGTGATCCATTTTCATTCTGAGAGAAAAAGGTTTCTAAAAGCAAGAGACAATACAGGCAAAAACATCATATTTTTATGCACTGGTCAATTTTGAGATTTTGGGCTATTTTGCAAGAAAATTATGCAAATCAGTGAATATTTCATCCGATAATGTCTCATTTGGAGTATTTAAACATAACATTTCAGAAAATTTGCAATACATAATATAATTTTGTTAATGTAAATAATCAGCTGGGGAAATTTCATGGTGATCTCCACAAGTTAAAAATGTGGCAGCGCAGAGGCTCAGTGGTTAACACTGTCTGCTCACAACAAGGCTTGAATCTTTGCCTGGCCTTGCATGTTCTCCCTGTGCTTGTGTGGGTTTCTTCTGGGTTTTCTGGTTTCCCCAACCACCAAAACATGTATGCTAGGTCAATTCTCCTGTCAGTACCCCTGACCAGGGCGCTGGATTATGTTGCATTCCAGCCAACTTGGAACACATAAATTTATGACCTCCTACCAGCAAAAATACAAGGGAACGCCACTCAAAGTCTGAGTTCCTACTTGTGAACTCCATCCATCAACCCTGGCTTAATGATGAAGAAATTGCCTGATGTCACACAACAATGGCAACACGATATAAAGTCTAAAATAATACATACGATCATAATAAAACCTGTTCTGCATGTAAATTGGTGTCTTCATTTATTGCCAATGTAAGTGGCATAAAATATAATGTATAATGGTGTCCATACACAGCTCTGTGCCGTTTATGCCATGAGAATGCGCTTCTGAGGGTTAACTTGTGTGTGCATTTGCCAAAGACGCTCATTAATATGTCATGGTAAGCCAGGTTTTTTGTTTAATTTTGGCATTTGGCACCTAAGGTCAGATGGTGAAATTTTCACTGGGAAAATTTAGGGAAATTCTGATCTCCAGTGCTGTCTCGAACACTGCATTAGAACTGGAGTTGGTCCCTGGGTTAAATGAGTTAAATGCAGAGATTGAATCTCATTGTACTCTGTGTAATTGTATTTGTGACAAATTACCCTTTGAGCAAGCTGGGTACCTCAGTCGAATTTCTACATCAATTCTAACAATTGATGTAGATTAGCTAGCTACTGTTAGCAAGCAAATAACTAGCTCAGTAGCTAGATAATGATTGATGTAGTTTAGCAAGCTAGTTTTCTTGGTAACCTAACATTGAAAATATGTCTCTTTTACAGGTTCCCCAGCAAAATCTTTTTGCCATCTTCAGAATTTGGTTTTCTTTTCAACATAGCATATCTAAGTACAGGAAACAGGAAAGGAGAAAGCTGCTTGAGAAACTAAGTTTGCTCAACGGTTCGGAGCACAGAGCAAAGAGGGCGAGACCTTAGAAAGGGTCATTAAATTTGACCTTTAAGGTCAAGACCTGACTTTTACCCTGTGCTTGCTGACCTTTACCCTTGCCTTCAATTTTCGCTATAACCAACATATGTATTTTCTGAGCATGCAGCAAAACATTATCAAAGAGAACTTTAAACTAATATAAATTTAATATTTAATTGCATGATATACCCACAGACTATGTATCCCTAGCTTAAATCTTTTGAATATACAGTACTATACTGTTTTACACAGCTATTAGAAATTTAGCAACACAATATATTAACTATTTAGAAAGCTGGACTGTCAACACGAAGCGTGATCAAAAAGGATACTCAGTGAACATAATGTCTGAACAGTCTATTGTGCTGTTTTTTTTTCAATACTGTAGCCTAAAGAAAGAATCTCTCTACTGTGTTTACATTTCTTTCTTATTTTTGCTTATTATCTATGATCAGTCTGACACTGCAGAGATAAGTGTAAACCTTGTTACTCATTGTGCAAGGCAGGCCTGATTAAATTTTAAAATATCACTGAATTTGGTAACTGTATCTGGCCACTGAGTCAATCACATGTGCAATCTGCTCTTTTTTTTCAGCAGAAACATGAAACACACACACATACACACACACACGGCTCATGCATGCATGGATGAATGTCAGAGATTGTGTGAGCTGGAGAGATGCATTTCAACACGTTCTGTCAGTCTGAAACGGGTGAAATGGGTAAAGACCTCCTCCCTGTGCAGACACAGATACACACCTCAGTAACCCGGTGCCCCATCTCGGCACAGCTGCTGCCAAGTGTCCCACATATTGACATGAGTCTGTGATCTGCCTGCAGCACTATCTAACTACACCAACACACTCAGCAGTGACTGTAGCCTCTAATTAAACTCTTTATGTTCACGTTTTTTTTCTTCTTCTCAGAATAGAAGAGAAGCCCATATGCCTTAAAGCCAGGAGGACTTGACACGGAATAGAGTAGAACATAATAGAATACAATAGAGAATGCGTGGATCTTTCTTTAGGTTATTCTTTTTGTTTAACAGATAAAGCTCTATTAATATATCTGATATTTTTACAATAGGGTTATGGGGGTATATCACTACTTACTACTTTATATAATGTAAAATAATATGACGGAACAGGCAAACATATGAGATTATATAGGGTTGCAAATATCAGTTAATCTGCTATTTATTTTCATGATTAATCGATGAATCATTTAGTCTATAAAATGTTGTGAAAAATGCTCATCACAGTTTCCCAGAGCCCAAAGTGATGTCTTTAAATCCCTTCTTTTGTCCAACCAGCAGTCCCAAACCCAAAGACTCATCCTTTACTATCACAAATAACAAAGAAAAGCAGGAAGTCCTTACATTTAGGAAGCTGGAACAGCAAAAGTTTGACAATTTTGCTCAAAAAATGACTGAAATGATTAACTGATTATCAAAACAGTTGGCAACTAGGGCTGTCACAATATCAGATTTTCACTACACTATTAGTGTGACCAAAATAATTAATGAAAAAGATATTATCACGATATCTATAGAAAATGTGATTTTGTGTGTTTTGTCTCTTTATTGGCAAATGAATTACACTCAAAATAGTGTAAGAAGGTGCAGAGAGTCTGGAACCATAACTGTAACTGATTAAAAGCACATACTGTATATTTAAGAAGTGCAGGATATTGTAACAACATTATCTTGTGTGTATTTTGAACATCATATCAATATTTAACTATTAAAATGTCATTATTATAGTCAATACTGGTATATCGCAACACCCCTCCCTATTGGTGACTTATTTTCGTTTAATTGACTTATTCAATTAATTGACTAATTTTTCAGCTATATAAATACTTTTAAACTGCAGTCTTGGGATTAATTTGAATTTAAAGGCTGCATTACAGTAAAGACTTTACTGCCTAAACTGTTTCTAGGTGTCCAATTATTTGTCTTTATCAATTTAATCATTATATCCACATTAATTGCTCATCAAAAATCTCATTGAGTATTGATATTAATATTTTGTGAAAGTACCAATAGTCATTCCTACAGTATTGTCTAAATATACTGATCAATTGAGGTATTTGGCCAAAAATATTGGAATATTTGATTTTGTCCATATTGCCCAGCCCTATTTGTTACTCATTACAATGTTACAATAGTGTAGATAGATAGATAGATAGATAGATAGATAGATAGATAGATAGATAGATAGAATTACATAGGATAATAATTATAATAATAAAATATTGATATATTGCATTAATAATAGAAATGTATTGAGTATGATTGGTATTAATAGGATGAGAGTAGCTGAAGGACACACCTGAAATCCTGTTACAGAAATAGAATAGAGTACAAGAGAGTAGGTGTGGGTTTAACTAGAACAGAAGAGAACCCATGAATACCTCAGATGATGTTATAATAGGAGAACAGAGTGATGTAGATAGAATAGTATTGGTACTGATATGATTGAAATAGACTGTGCTCTGATTAGGCAGAGGTGTGGGATTGTCAGCATCCCTCTGCACCCCCTGACAGTCAGCAGCCTGCAGGCCGGCCCGGGCGGTGACAGACAGATCGCTGCTGTCAAAAGAACCATAAATCATCCGGACCATGAGACGGACTCACCTCTCCACGCTCGATCCGCTCCACGATGCTGGCGAACTCCGTCATGTCCTCAGAGTCCGACATGGCTACAGATGGTGGTGATGGATGTACAGTAGATAAGACCGGGCGGGATAATAAAAAAAAAATGTAGAAAAACACACAAACAAACAGCAGCTGCCCGCGGATTAAAAACACTGCAGGATCAAACAGCCTCAGATGACATGAAAAGATGAAGAGCCGCTCCTCACACCTCCATCACCATCCTCTCTCCTCCCTCCTTCTCTCTGTGCAGCCTACAGTACATGCGCCGGCTGCAAGAAGCCAATTTTCAGTTAGTTTGCCTCATCTTGGAGGGAAAACCCCGCCCTCTCCTCTCCGCTCCTCTTCTCCAGCACTGTACCATCTCCCTCCTCTCTCTACATCACCCCTCAGCTCAGCGGCGATGTCTCGACTCACAGAGCTCTTTGTATCCTCCTGCACTGTCATCACTATCAATCCGTTTTATCCACCGACCAATCACTAGAAATAATCACAATAATCTCAGTCTGAAGATTAGAGGGGTGAGGGTGGTGGGTGGGGGGTCTTAAATCTGTTAGTGCTGCTGCATCCAGTCAACTTGGACATTTACGCATGGCTGGCAGCGCGCTCATGTGTGCATATGTTGCTTAATATGGATCATTTCTGCTCATTGCGACCCAAATATGTGACTGACTACAGCGCGTTATTATGATTATGGAAGCCCATGTCTCCTTGTAAAAGAAAAAGAATCATCATGTTAAATCGAAAATTAAAGAAATTAAGAGGTGGAAAAAAAAACGTCGTAAAAAGTCTTAACTTATGAGATAAAAAGAAGAAAAAAGAAATTAGGGGGTAAAAAGTCATAATTATAATTATGAGATAAAGTAATGATTATGAGATAAAGTCTTTATTGTGAGATAAAAGTCAAAATTATGAGGTAAAAAAAGTTAGAAAATCATTAAAAATCATAATTATGAGATTTAAAAAGTATGACTTATAAGATAAAATGTTGAAATGAAAAAGTCACAATTATGAGATAAAAATCGTAATTGTGAAATAAAATGTCAGAATTCTGGGATAAAAAGTCAGAATTGAGGTTTAAATAATCATAATTATGAGATTAAAAAAAACCCAAACAAATATGGGGTGCCCCTATAGCTCAGTTGGTAGAGCACACACCCCCATGTGTCAAGACTGTTAGTCCTCTGCAGTGGTTGCTGGTTTGATTCCTGCCTGCGGCCCATTTGCTGCTTGTCATTCCCCCTCTCTCTACCCCCTTTCCTGTCATATCTTCAGCTGTTACTATTGTGATAAAGGCAAAAAGCCCAAAAATAATCTTTAAAAAAATAAAAATAAAAATATTTGATTTTAAAAAATCAAAGTCGAAATGCAAAAAAGTATACTCAGACTGGAAAAAAAGGGCTAAATTATTAGATAAAAAGTCACAACTAGAAGAATGCACTCAGTAGTGCAGAATATTTGGATGCAACCCCTTTGTAATCACCAACATTTTGATAAGTAACTGTATTTTAATTACATATTTCTTCTCAGTAACTGTAACAGATTACAATTACATTTATTTTGTAATTTAATTACATGCAACTTGTTACATGTAAATAGTTACTCTCCAGCACTGCTAGTATCCTATTGTGTGAAATTTTGTCATTATTAGTGTATGAATTCTGGAGTTGTGGCTAAAAACATGTTTTGTGAGGTCACCATGACCTTTGAACTTTGACCAGAGGAATCTAATTAGTTAATCTTTGAGTCCATGTGGACATTTGTGCAGAGTTTGAAGAAATTCTCTCAAGGCATGTTTGAGATACTGCGTTCACATGAATGGGATGACCCGAAAACATAATGCCTTTGGCCACAGCTGTCACTGATGTGGAGGCATAAGAGAGGGTTTTTTAAGGTTTTTCAAAAATTGTGCGTGTGTGAGATTAGCTGCAGACAAGCTCCAGGTCCATTAGTGGCACACACACACAAACGATTGCATAATCTCCTCCAGGTTTATGCTGGTGGAGATAATTATGAGATAAAAGTTCACAGTTATGAGGTAATAAGTCAAAAAGATGAGATAAAAAATCATAATCATGAGATAAAATCACAATTAGAGACAAACAAAGCCCAAATTATGAGATAAAATGTATGACTTTTTATCTCATAATTTCAACTTTTATCTCATGATTTGATTTACCATGGGATTTTTTCTTTTTTTACTGGTGGGTTTCCATACATAGTTGTTTGTTTTCTGTCACTGAGGGGGGTTTTAGAGGAGGAGAAGCCCCACTGCTTCGTGTGTGTGACAGATTCAAATAAGAGAGCTGTTTCATGCATGAGCCGGAATGTGAGGCGACTGCGTGAGGCCGGATTAAGTTCATGTTTTTAATTTTTCTGGCAATGCCACTTGTTCCGCGTCACCAGATGGCCTCATGGCTTCATGCAGACATATTCCACCCCATTGAGCATGTGGAGGGGGGCAAACGGGCAGACTGCCCTGACGGAGCAAACGGTGCATGACAAAACTAATAACTCATAGACTAGGTGACCACTGTTTCCAAAAAAACACTGAGATAATCACTGTTTACTGAAGTGGAGCAACATGGTCTCTTTCTGAAACAGCTGTCATCTCTGTGGTGAGATGGGAAATCTTAAAATGAACAGTGGGATAAAATTTAAGTAATCTCCTACAAAGATGTAATACTTTAAATCATATTGGGTGGTAATAGTTTATAGATCAAATTATTAGCCATCTTTAAGAACAACTTTGGGGTTGCCAGATTGTGAACAGCTCTATGACTGACAACAGATATTAATTTAATCTCTGTTTAGTAAATCCAACTTTATTAATGTAAACCACAATTAAAATATTTAATCAATATAGAGATGCTTACTTACCCAAATAAAATAAATAAATCTGTGTGCTGTCAGGATTTAGTGAGCATAAAAAGAGGAAAAACATGTTTGCCAGCTAATTAAAAAGTGAATAAAATGTGACAAAAGCTCTGATTTCTCCTGTTTTGAGAAAAACTTGTTTTCCAAATTAATGGACTAATATGGCCAAATAATAGAAGTTTAAATAATAACAGCACAGTAAGGCAAAAGAGACTGCCTGGTGATTGGTAGACTGTTTTAACAGATCAATAAAAAATAAAAAAAAGAAAGAAAGAAGCAACACATCATAAAACTCAATTGGGTTGAGTCTGTCCCTTAACTTGATCATTTTGCTCAATCCATCTCGCAAAGGCAGCCATTTTAAAAGTTAAACCTCCTCAAGTGTAAATTTGAAGTTAATATCAGATCACATTTGAAATGGAAATTTACAGTTTTGGTAAAACACACTTAAATTTAATCTATGTTTAGAGTAAAAACTAAACATCAGCATTTAACTTTAATCTTCCTTAATGTGAAGTTAGATTCAAAGTTTGGTGCAACATAATTTAAAGTTAAATCATTATTTAATCAGATTTAAAAAATGAATCGTTGGTGCAGCAGCCAATGAGTCTGGATGATAGTAGTTCTGTGAGGCTTTGAGCAAAGCAATGTCAGTATGCTAACATGCTCGCAATAACAATGCTAACATGCTGATGTTTAACATGGTCACTGTCGTCATTTAGCATGTCAGCATGCTAACATTTGCTAATCAGCATTTGATACAAATTACAGTTGAGTCTGATGGGTCACTGGTCATGTGCAGTGTCTACAGTGTCCAGCCTTTTATGGCTGTTTCAATAGACTCTTGAGGTAAAGATGAGCCCAGTGCTCATGTGTGATATCTGTGGAGATGACACTTGACCGCCCCATAAAAAGCCACATAACTGAGTCACAGTGCCCTTTGCTTGACTGAATAATCAATAGAACGTATTGATTAGTGTGTTTTACTAAGCAGAATTGATTCAAGCTAAATAACTACAGAGAAAGCAGCTGTTGCATAAGCACATATACTGTAAACCCACCCAGGGGCCTGTAGATCATTAAAAATGAGTCACTCATTCACATGATGCAAAGCAGAAAACACTCAGTAGTTGTATACTTGTGTGGTAGCAACAGTTCCCCTCAAGAAACCAAAACAACATGTATGGAAACATCACGTCCCCTGGGTTTGCATGAACCTGACAATTATGTTGCTGTCATTTTTATATGCCATGCACTGAATGAATCGCATAAAATCTGACTCAGACTCTCCTACTTGGTTGCAGTCTAGGGTTACATGTTTCGTGGGGAAGTCTGGTGCCACACAGGTATAGGTTTTCTGTTGAACAGGGGACCGTAACCACACCCAAACTACAGCTGCTGCAGCTGGCTGTCAAGGGAGCATCTCCAGACAATTTGAACGCGGGTTGGGCTGTATCCACAGGGGAAGAAAATACATTTCAACCATTGTTTTTCCATTTTTAAAATTGCTTTCTAAATTTGAGAAAATGTGCGATCAAGTGTTGTTTTAATTTTTAATATACTCCGCATCCAGATTGGCTTTCTAAGTGCAGCACATTTGTCTGGATCAAATTACCTTATCAGTGCCAACAGTGAGGTCTGTGACTGTGCTATGCAGCTCCCAGGTGGGACTCTATATGTGTGTGTGTCTGCATGTGTGGCCTGTATCCAGTGAAACTCCCCTTCCCCCAAGGCCTTTAATTGTGCCTTAGTCACTGACCTAGCAAAGAACATGAAAAAACATCATCACCATCAGACTGTGTTAGTCTGAAGCACAGCTCATCCACGTTGCAGAGTAAATGAAAGGCAAATTAGGAAAAATGCTGACCAGTTGACATCTTTGAAGTTAAAAATAGAGCAGCAACATGACTGAGTCATCCAGCCACACAGAGCTGCTGTAAAGGGGAATAAGGACTTGGGTTTTTTATACAGAAACCCAGCTGCTGGAGGTAATCATACAACACCCATATTAGTGATTTCCTCTTTGTATTTTTCTCTAAAAGGAAAGAAAAAGTAGTTTGTCTTAGTCTATGATCATAAGCGATGACTCCTCGACTACTTATATCTTGAATGGGCACAAGAAAGGAAAACCACACCTAAGGCTGAGAGAAAAGGGCACATGATGCACACTTGTGGGAATACAAGTGGCATGTTTGACCAAGGACAGACATGTTAGAGATGGATGTAATATCTCATTTCTGACAAGTGGCAACAATGCCTGCCTCTTAATTTAATTCTAACTTTGATCAGAATGGAAGACTTTTTGCTCTGATTAGTTACCAACACTCAAGACTAAAAACTATTGAGTAATTTTTGCATGATCTTCTGCTGTTAAACTTTCTGACCCTGGCGTGGGAAAGACACTGGGATCAATGAAATAAAGACAGCATATAGTCCAATTATCCATAAATACATAGGCAAGACTAAATTGTTCCCACAGGTCCCACTTATTTGTATTTTTTTAACTGAAAATTTAGTCATTGGAGTTTATTTTAAGCCATTTTTCTACGCATTTGTATATACTTACATATATTTCTAAGAATAAAACCGCAATTCTTGTGTTTAAGTAGATTTTTGTGGTGTAAAATGTATATTAAGGGTAGTGTTTTTTCACACTTGCTTTGGCAATGTAAATGTTTTTCCAAGCCAATAAAGCTCTTTTGAATTGAATTGAGAGGGATTACTAAAATTCGAAACATTGTTTTTAGGAAAATCCTGCATAGTATAACTTATTTTGACTCACTGACCTTTGCTTCTAGAGACATCATCGGGATACGCTGTCCATTCATATTGAGATTTGGAAAAAAAACAACTAATGGACAGTTTTCTTTGAACCAGCTGAGAACACTTGTGATCTCCAGAGGTAAAACCTCTCTTAGCACCCCCTTCAGGACAAAATGTCAACTCTGCGCAAGACATCACAAAATAATGAGTGTATTGTCATGACATTTTCTGAACACATTCATGCTCCAGAGGGGATAAAACGCCTTTGAGTTGAAAGACCCTGTGGGCTTTGACTTTTAAGTCTGCTAAGATCTCATGTAGAAAATATGTAATTCACACTAACAAACACCGTGAAACCAGACCAGCTGTAAAAGTTAGTACGTGTTTTTATTCAACATAAATACAGTATGCACCGCCAAGCTAGAATCAACATTACTGTCCTCAAATTCGAAGCTGAAGTACTATAATACATCACATATCAACACTTGCATATCCAATTCCTCTAACTGTCTCACTGATGTTGCTGTAAACATTTTTCATCTTGAGCACTTGCACAATAGAAGTCACATATTTATAGACATTTACATATTTATCTACACTCAATATTTCTACAAAGCATAGAAAAAATAAATTCCATTACATTTTATTGTTACATTATTTATTATTACATTATGTATATTAGTTGATGATAGAGCAAGGGCTCATGATTGACCATGTGTGGTGTTTTGGCCGCATCTCATAAGACTTTCTCACCTCCGGACTGTCTGAATACAGCTTCCACTGCAGCCATCTTTAAAGGTGCAAAGCCGCGGTTCCCTCTGTTCATGCTGTGGGACTGAGAGCATCGACTGCAGCGTGATGTAGCAAAAAAAGAAGACGTGATATAACAGCCGCTGAGATGCAGCCTTCATCTGCAGTGAGTGGCAGATCCATCAATCCATCCAGTCTTTTATGCTTTTTAAAGTCGAGTAAGCATTTACGGGTTCTGTCTCAATGCATCCTTCCCTCCGCCTGGAAATACATTATTGATCGCAAATGAAGGGACAAAGCCAGATTCTGGTAAAAATGACCTCTATCAGCCAAGCTTAGATGGGAGGAGGAAAAACAGTTTGCAGAGGAGGTGTGTCACTCCCTGCATGTGTACAATGATTTAGGATCTAGATTTCCTCCATCCCCTCAAGAGAACGCTTATATTCAGTGAATTTCTTGATGGAAAACAGCCAAGCTGAGCCCAATTTAAGCATGCTGTACATGTAAGGAGCATTCGGAGAGCAGTGACCCAGAACAATGCTACATGAGGCACATTTCAGAGTCAAGTTTGAGTGAGTAGTCTTGTTATATGACAGTACGCTATAAAGGACAGAACCAAGCCAAAGGAGGTTGTGTACGCAGTAAAAGTCACTTCAGATGATGCATGGGGGACATTTGAGTGCATCTTTCACTCAGGAGCAGCCAGATTTTACATCAGATTTAGTACATTTCATAACTAATAAACAAAACATTGATACCAGAGATACTATATGAAACGCTAATGTTGTTGTGCTTGTATTAGCACATGATTTGTGTGTCTGAGGCTCAATTCAGCAGCTGCAATTAAAGTCATACATAAACATTCCCAAAAGGTGAAATTATTACAAAATGTTTTGTGGTAACTAACAAATGTTTGTAAAAGAAAAACAAAAACAAATGGCAAGATCAGCAAGAATAACTGCAGCAAAGCCTTTTGTCAAAATAGTAACATGAAACAAAACAGCAATATAGGATGCAGTTGGCTACAACACAATAGTTTTGCACCAAAACAAGGTTATATAGCACAGGGGTTTGGTTGGGGTTCAGAGAGGAGATTCCAGCCTCCGACAGTTTACATTTAATAATAGATGGGTCAAATTATTTATTTATTCACCTCTCCTCCCCTCTTCTCTCCTTTCCTCTGTCTGCCTGATCTACTTTCTAAGTCGGAAAACGAGGGCAACTTGGCGGGAAGAGAGATGAGGCCAGGCAGGTACAGCCTTGTTTTAGATGGTGGAGGACAAAGGTGTTATTATTTTTATATCCAGTCAGAACTGGTGCTACACACAGTAAACTCCCGCAGGTAACATGTTGCAGACTGGCCACTGTATTTCTGACCTGCTGTGATATTGTCTCATCCTCACTCGTCATGTCGGGGAGCAGGTGTTCGCGGTGACAGCAGTCTTATAATGACAGGGTGTGGCTTCAGCAGGGTGAAATGTTGCATGTTAGGAATCAGAGCACTGATGTGATGAGAAGACAAAGGGATCAGGTTGAGCTCAACTCAGAAATTCAGTGCCAATGTGGCAACATGTTTAAACTATAAATTTCTGATGAAAGGTTGCTTGTATGAGCTGCAAGTGGCTTTTAAAGGGATGGTTTGGATGTTTTGAAGAAGGGTCGCATGAAGTACTTATCATTAGTCAGTGTATTAGCCACAGTAGATGGAGGCTGGCTCACCCGCAGTTTGGAGAAGCAGCGAGGAGCATCAGCATGGAAGCTACACATGATTTTTGGCTACTTAAAGAAAGGTCCACCTAAAATTAAAAAAAATCACTATCGGTTTAAGTGTATGCTAAATTATTTCCACTCCTTTACCTTCCTGTCAGACTGTGTATGTGTTTTGAAAGGTTAATTCAAATTCACCAAAGTCACACAATAACCCAAACAAAATAACAGAACAAGGGAGTGGCAGACAGGCAACTACCGTGTTCTGCGAGGTAAACGACTGTCTAAACTCCACCCACTGCATAACTGCATAATGCTAAAAAGTGGCAAGGGTTTGGGATGCACAGGACTACCACTGTAGGGGGCGTGGCATTGTGGCTACACAGTAGATAATGAGACAACAGAGGTTTCATGATGATTTAAGAGAGGGTTTGAGCCATTTTCGACTCACAAAATGGGTTTTCATAAATTATTAAGAAATATCAATATTACCACCAACATTGATGTGTTTGATCACAGTACAGTAATATAATTTAGTTTACAGCTCACCTTTTTTTGCAGGTGGCTAAAATACTTTTTTACCGCTGACCCTGCCCAGGGCAGCTGATCGCTTGGCTCCTCTCTGCTTCTCCAAAGTAGGGGCGTGTTGACCTCCACTAATCCACTGACTATTGATAAGTAACTCATACAACCCTGTGCGCATCTGTACAAACAATGGGTAGTGCTTGTCGTGCTCAAGTCTTGTTGGATGTCAACACTTTAGGGCTCAAAAGGGAAGTGACCACCACGCTGGACAACAGTAGTTTCCGTCACCTGATTCTCAGTGGCACATTCTGTCTGTGTGCATTGTTCTTTGTTTTTGCCCTGCGTCCTTTCTGACTCTGAAAATAACGAGTCAATTCCCAATGCTGTTCAAAAGAATACATTCCCCCAAGTTCTGATACTACTGTCTCATCTTTTCCTCTTATTGATTTTAGCCTGGCTGGTGTCTTGCAGGGAGTGTAGAAGCTGGTGAAGGAGGGGAGCTCGGATCAGTTCAGGGTTTGGGACACAGGGGATGTGCTGCTAAAACTGACAGTACCTTGAAGGAAAGAAGGGATTTTCCCCCCTCTTACCAAATTCCCTTTCGAGGCCCAATCTATTTTTCTGTTCGCCTCAAGTAAAATGAGAAAACTAAATTATACTCTCTGATCTGAAATGATAAGGCTCATAGCTAAACTCATTTTTTAATCTTCTTTCTAGGATAGAGAGTCATAAATTTGGCCCTTAGGGTGGTTGTTGGCTCACATTTTCCATGAATTTCACCCCAGTGGTTCTATTATCATTTAAATCTCTCTTGATCACTGAACAAAGCCTGCAGTGGTGAAACTGAAGTGAGAAACACAGGAGTTTACCTGCCAGGCTGGTATCACCTTTGGGACTGGAGAGCTTGACTGGAGGGCTTTGAAAAAGTTCAAGAGCAACATAAGGATGGTGATGTTAGGACAGACAGCAATTGAATACTGTAAAGGGGGGATGGTGCCTCAGGAGTGGTTTTTTTTGTCAGAGAATGTAGGGATATTAACCTAAAGGAAACATGAATTTGTCTCTCAAAATTCCCCCCCAAAATCAATCATGGGCCCATACTGATATGTCAACAAAAATCAGGAACCTATTTGTTATATTTTATTAAAAAGATAATTCTGATTTTTTGAAGTGGGGATCTATGAGGCACCTGTGACAGTCTGTGTATTTGCCTTCAGAATAATTACATCATACATCCCCACTTCAAAAACTCCAAACAATTTCTTTAATAAAAGGGACATTATTCAGTGACAGTGAACACATAGATAGTCAAGTCACATAAAATTAGATCCTTCAGCTACTGAGGCCACCAGTTACTCCAGAACCATTTAAAGACGCGATATAGATGTCCCCCCTCCTCTCCTCTCAAATATTTACTTTTACTATTTACTTATATCCATGTGAAGTGAGTCAGCAGTGTTCATCCTTGGCTAGAAAGGTTTCCAGCAGATTGTGTTGCTGAACATTACCTAAAGTTTCTAAAATTGAGGCATCTGAAATTTCTTCAAGTCTCCAGTGACTGAAATTTGACTTTCTGGCACATAAATTTACCTCCCACAAACCACAATGCACATTGTTATTTACTACAGTCTAATAATAAAAAGGCAGCAAAAAAAAGTGTGGCATATATTGCTTAACAGAAAAGTCACTTCAGATGGACTTAAAATGAGCTCTCCGAAGTTACTAGTGTGTAACTGGAGTCTTTACAAAAAACCTTCCTGATTCCTGAAATGAGGAGGCCTCTCAGATGAGGGGCCAAACGTCTTCAAGACACACAGTAATAGTCCAGTTGCCTTTGACCGACTACTGTTACTGAACCTGTTCAGAGACAGAGCTGTGGACCGTCCTGCTGTCAGTGCTGTCTGCTGCAGCTGCCGGTGCTGTCCCTCCATGTCTGCTGCAGCTGCTGGAGGTGCTGAAAGGCTCTCTGGGTAATGTTAAGAGCTGGGTGGACCTTCCTCAGACTGGGCTCTCCGATCAGTGACAGACCACACAGCCCTAAATAGGCATGGAGAGGGTCTGATGGGCAGGAAATGGAGAGAAAGGGGTAAAGGCGAAGAAAAGGTGAGCATGGTGAGAGATGAAAGAGTGAGAGAAAAGGAGGAGAAAAAGGGAGAAGCCAGGTCAAAAATGGTAACATGTGTGGCAGCAGAAGCACCTGTGCGTGACAGGTCTGTATCAGAGATAAGACGATGATTGTGTTTGTCACCTCACTCTCCATTACTGAATCAATAAAACAACAATCTATTTTCCCATAACAACCACCATTTTGCAGAAGCATTGTTTTTCTTGAACTGTTCCTTTAAGGAGATATAAATAATGCATATAGGTTTTCCCCTCCCCTGGGACCAGAGTAAGAGCTGCACAGCCCAGTAAATGGAGCAGTAATTGAATTATAATGAAATGACAGATCATTGGACACAGACATCGGAATCAATCAAAGCACCATTAGCTGCATCAGTCAGGTTTCATAAGGCTCAAGGTTGTACAGAAGACGTGGATTTGTCCATGGTCTGAAGTAAGGTCTGATTAATAAGGTTATTTTTTTTTAAATTTAGATTTATATCACAAATTGTAGAAGATGGAGACAGTGTATGGAATGACAATGAACCAATTAAATTTATGTTCTGGATAACAGCTAGCTGTGAATAATTAATTTGGACAATAGAAATTTACAGAACATTAACTAGGTTAAGACCACAATATCATTCCACTGATGGTTGCTAAATAACAATATTAAATTATTGCCCAGCAGCACTTCAGAGTATCTGCCATCTATCTTGTGATTCTGGTTACAATACCACATCTTAAACTACGTGCAGAGGTGATTATCAGATAAGAAAAGTCAAGCCTTCCAGTGGAAGGGGATGTAAGATAAATGGTTATGGTCTACTGTGCCTTTTTGTGGCTATTGGATCTGCTGAACTTGAGACCACGGATGAGTTGGATTTTTCCAAACTCTGCATTGAAATCGGACCAGTAGAACTGTTTCTATTTGTAATTTTATTGATAATTTATTTGATTTCTATGATGATTTCTTTAAACCTGCAATAATTTATTTTGTTAACCACGTATGAACACAACAATGAATTATAATCACCTTCTAAGTTGATATGGTTATCTTATGAGCAAATAGCTGCATATTTATACACCCAAAAGTTACAGAGCAACATTATCATTGCTTTGGAGTGTCTGTCCCCCTGGTGAATTTAAGTCCAATACTCACTCTCTTTAGCTCTGTTTTGGTCTCTACCAACTCCTGTGGAAAATATCTGGCTCTTTGGCTGCTAAATGCTCCACTATGTTCACCAGCTTGTCACAAACTTTGTCAATCTGGCGCTTGATGCTGAGCATGTAGTGTAAAGTAGCTATTTAGAGGTTTTTCACTGGGAAAAAAGTTGCCTGTTGTGGCCACCATGACACTATGAGAGCAGCAAGTGGGAATCAAAACAGTAAATATGTGGGGACGACAGCTGAACAATGAGCTGAAACTCGATATAAAGCTGAGGGTAGCTGCAGATTCAGGTAATTGTTCTCTGTGGGTTCATCACCACAACTGACTCTTTTCACATTGTCACATTGTTATCCAATGCCATCTGAAATATTGTTATATAATATATTGATTGTAACCTCTAGAAAGAATTCCTTCCAACATCTATCATTATATGGTAGCTTTGTCACTCATGACCACATGAAATTCTTCATTGTTGGATCATTTCACTAACCATGAGAACCGAGCTATGCAATAACCGTCTGCTGTCAGGGTTATAAAGGCAGAGCTGGATACATGAAGGACTAGGCTTGTCTCCATGTTGTTTTGGCAGTTCTGTCCAATTCCACCACACAAAGATCTCAGAGGCAGAGACTGTTTCAACAAAAACCGTCTGTCAAGATACACAAGCAAAATGTGCAAGTGGCATCATGCTGCTGTTAATCATACTGCCTAATCTGAGAATGGGTTTTCACCACAGAAACATTTCAAACTAATGAATAAATGACTCTTTACAGGAGCAATGACCAGAGCTAACTCTTATGATATTATGCTCTGCGGTCTATCACTTGGGAGTCTATTCAGACATTTTTATCGCCATGAAGTCAGACAATGAAAAGGCTGTGCATCTGTTTCTTGGGTTCATGACAGCAGATGCTTTTATTGAGACTCAATTAGGCTGAAACTTAACCACCCTGTCTCTACATAATACAGCTGTATCTAACGTGAAAATTGATGCTGGTGTTCTGAACTCCTTGAAGAGTAACTAAGGACAGAAACAGCTTATGTCAAATGTTCAAAGTAGCAATATTTTGTCCACATCTGCTTGACAAAGACACACCTCTTTTGTTCTGTGTCATTGTTAGCTTCCTATCTTCCCAGACCAGTTTCTGGACATCAGCATGACTGCACTGTTTGAGTACATGCAAGTCCAATGTTATCATTGCCCATACTGCAACAGAGTCCCTTTCATTTCCTAAAACTCTCCTTTGTTCAATTATATATTTACGAGGCTTTGTCAATGCAGCCTCTGTTCTGTTTTGCTTCATTGTTTCTTGCAGCCTATCTTCTCTGCCCTGTTCCTGTAACGTGAGGAGCTCGATCTCCAGTGTCCTCGGGCTACCTACGAACAATCGCCTCATCAATTACACATTACAAGGGCAGCAAAAACACACGGACACACAAGCATGTGCACCACTGAAGTTTAGGGTTACAAGAGCTTTTCCATTGATCTCACGTAAAAACTGTCAACCACAACTCCACCCTGACCTCTGTGCACCTGTGGAGGGCAGGGTAGAAACTGTTCAGCCGAAAGAGAGGCTGAAAAAAGAACCTGAAACTGCTTGTTTCATCATCTTTTTGTCTTTTAAATCTTTGAAGCTACTGGAAAAATAAACAGCAACAATATGGTGAACAGCAACCTCTACATAGTCATTTGTGTTCTGTTTGTTTCCACCAAATAGACATTACTGATGCCAACCCCAATCCATCACTTGTGTACAGCAGTATAAAGGTTTGTAGGTGTCACGCTTGCTCTGACAGAAATCCCCTTATGGATACAAGACCCATAAAAACATCCATGGCAGTATTCCGTAATTGGTTTTCCAGTGGTGTCTTTTTATTTGCACTCTTATCTGATGACTGCGAGTCTCTAATGCAGGATATTCCTGTAATAGCCACCTCTGCAATTCAAATCATTTACCTGGATGGCTGTCCGGCCACTTGGCGAATCCCCCCACCAACCGATCCTGCGTGGACAAGATGAAGCTCCTGTTCTTGTCAAAGTTCGTAAACTGGAACACATCTAACAGCTGGGATGGGAGTGGAGGAGGTGGGGGAGAGTGTGAGAGAAAAGGAAGGGAACAAGGAAGACGTTTTACCATGACATTTGGGAACAAACATAAAAACTAATATCCATTACAATAAATTATAAACACATTTTCAACACAAACATGCTGATAATAATAAAATAAACTTAACAACCTACTCAGAGCAGCAAACTACTTAGCACCAGGCATCAGGCCTGGTGCTAAGTAGTTTGCTGCTCTGAGGGAAATGGGGGCCATCTATTCTATTTTAACTGAAATTTCAAACAGGAACAGAGAGCAAGAGAGCAGCACTCTCAGCTCTGGCTAGATCGTAAAATGTAGATAAATATATTTATTCACTTCCTTTTTATTGGGCATCAACCTCATGTTTACACATACAGTATACTGTCTAAAAAACAGACTTCAAGCCTAAATAAATGCTTTAAGTTGAGATGCAGTGGAACAAAGATGTGAGCCTTTGAGCAGCACTATAGGGGCATCTGCAGAAATACCACCATGAAACAGCATCACCCTTTTCCATTTTGCAGTGCCTAATTGTACTTCTGCTGCTATTTTGTGAAAGTTAAGTAAAAGAAGTGTAACACATTACTCTACACGGAGTAATATAGTAAAGTAACTTATTACTTTCAAATGACAGTAACTTAAGTAATGCCTTGCAATTTGAAAGTAACTTGCCCAACACTGGAAATGATCAAACATTTGATATGCTTTTCTACACACATATTAGTGGAGAATACATCAAACATCAATCTTTGCCATATACAAATATTTTTGTATGAGTGTAAGCATTTGCCCCTCTGGCATGGTTTTGACCCAGAAATTCACAGGTTTCCTACACTGTGTTTGCTTAAATGTGTGCGTGTCCCTGGCTTACTCATCGCTGTTTCCAGTTTAGCTCACAGGACCATGTGTTCACATCGATGTACCTCTGGCATAGTTATGACCCACATGATGAAAGGTCTTCTCACTGTTTTTTTTGGGTTGTGTGTGTGAGGGTGTGGGGGATTAAACCAGTTGTTAAGGCAGTGCGAGTATATATAATGCTATTTAAAAAATGTCCAATGTTATTTGGTGCACGCTGATGCACTTTTCAGAACTTCTCTTATCTGCTCTCACATGCGAAAATGTTGCAGAAGTGCATTAAATCTGAGGTAAAAACTTCAATGCACTCAACATGTTAACACATGCAGGAGTGTGTACATTAATATGTCAGTCTGTACCTCTAGCGTAGCTCCCACCCAAAAGGAGTAGCATGTGTCTACAGGTTTGTTGGGACGCCCGTGGAAGCCCGTCTGCTGCCTCATGATACACCAGCGCCGGATCCTGTCCAGCTCCCGCTGACTCAGCGCCTCCTCCAGTCGACCCATCAGACACAGAGAAGCTATTGCGCAGTACGTCCAGCCACCTGGACACACAGACAAGCAGGTGAATGACACGCACATAGAGTGGGTAATGTCTAACACAAATTAATAGAATTAAATGAGACTAATTTCTGACAATGCATTAAAATAAAACAGTGGTTCCAGTGGTTCACTCCGACATGTTTTTATGACTGAAAACAGGATGATTACAGGGTGCTGCAGTAAAAACAGAGTGTGTGTCTGCGTGTGGGCCCCTTTACTGCCAAATATTTGATTAGCATGCTGCTTTTCTCATTTTCCATCTCTTCTTGGAAGTTATCACAATGTGGAGCTACCGTATGTTTCGTATGAATATACAGAAATGTGTGCTGGTGAGGACAATAGCTGCATTTGTGTATTTTTCTGCACAGTGATGGAGGACTTCAGAATTTCTGCAGGCTTCAGGAAGTTAGATTTCAGACTTTTTAGGACCATTATAAATGCAATTTAAGACCCATCTCACAGCCACACTGACAAAAAATATGGAGGATATGAAGGAAAAGTGTTTGTGTAAAGTGTGTCATGCTGGGGTTAGACTTTATTGATGCTCCAGACGTGAATACAAAACAGTACTGGGTGATGGCAAGCGTTTTCTGGTGACTTTTTACAGCAGCTTTGTTCTTCTGACTTTCCATGTGACTCTAATGCCTTTGTGCCAAAAGTTCCTAATGTGAGTGTTTTCTTGGACAAGGTGCAGTGGACTTCAAGTTTGTCATTTTCAGCAGGCTTCAACCAAACCAGATCTCACAGAACTCTCACAGAAAGTAATCTTAACAGAACAATTTTAACTTATCATTCCTGAATGAAATGATTATTTATTGCACATGGAACATTGTGACACACTAGCTGGGTGTGCAATGATAAAATCTGACCAAAGTTTGCATCAGTGGTTATGGGTTCCATGTTGGTTTTGTTTTGTAGTTTTGTTACAGTGTGATCAATACAAACTTTTAAGAAAACACATTTAAAAGTGAGACTGAAGTCGAGGCAATTTTATCAAAGTAATGTTAACATAATAATAATACAATAAATTTTAAAGATCTGCCAAAATTGTTTTCTTCTTAAAGGCCTATAATTTAAATTATTGGGCTTTAAACTTTTTAAGTGGTAGTAGTGGTGGAATAAAAATGCTTTTGATGGAGACTGACTAGTATTTACAGCTAGATTCATACAAATCTTGAGTGTGCTCACTGATTGATGACAGGCTGTCATCAGCACAGCCACAAGCAGCAGCTATCCACTTCTACAATCTGTCAACTGCTTTCATTATCACCACACATTTAACTCATTCCTAACCATTACCACCAGCCCAGGCTGCTTATCAGTGTTTGTGTGTGTTCATCACTTGTCAGGGAGAGAAACAAAGACATGATGGGGTGAAGTGTGTGTGGGTCAGGGGTGTAAATCTGCTGATGGGTTGCACTCGCCTCCATTCAACCACGCTTACCTCGCTACCTAGCTAGGCACAGGGCGATCAGAGGGGATAGATATAAATCTGGATCAAACACAGCTGCGGGGAATCCAAAATCACTTACTACAACAGTAAGTTGGGCGACAGGCATATAATTAAAATTTGAAATAGAAATAAAAAAGAATGCACTAAAAATGAGCTTTTTGGCTGTGATGATACATATTCACACCTCAATCTAACTATTTTTCCACATGGAAGCCAACAATTGGGAAGTTTTAAGTGCATTTAATTAAAAAAAGAAGTACTCGGTCTTCAGAAAACAAGAGTACACAGCCTAAAGAAGAAAATGCTAAAAATAGAGGAAGCAGTCAGATAAAAGCCTTAACACTGAATAAACATAGTGAGGCTATTTTTTTCCATGGCACATATCATTTGGAACACCATGTTTCCTGTATTAAACTACACAGTGGTTCGAACACAATCATCTACAAAAACCGTGTGGGAGGTCTTGGTGCTGAACAAACACACACTTCAAGGCTGGATGGGTAATGGGCATCTACTGTATATCTCTACTGATGTGTAATCAGCCCCCAGACAGAGACTTGGCTGGTTTTGCAGAGAAGAGCAGAGTCTCAGCAAAGCCTGTAATCATACAATTTGAATTTATCGCAACGAGGGGAATTACTAAGATGCACTGGGATCTGTCCCTTCAAGCAGTTTTAATGCTATATATCTAATTTATAAATTCAAACTATGTCTCACACACAAGAAATACTGTCTTTACCATGTCAAAAAGGTGACTATGGATAGGTTCCAAGCAGTGCTCTGTGTGTGTGTGTGTGTGTGTGTGTGTGTGTGTGTGTGTGTGTGTGTGTTGGAGGAAAGCTTTTGTGTCAGAATAATAAGGTTTAATTCGGGAGGGGGAGGGATTAACGAGGACAATGTATCTACAGAGATTTTATTGGCTAATCCTTTAAACCAGTTACTCCCGTCAGCCACTTTCATGCCCTCTACCACGACACCGCCGACGCACCCACAAACGTTTTGATCTCATATGAACCTTTTGAGTCAAAATCAAAATGATATTCACAAGACATCAATTTTTACTCTTCTTCTCCGACCAACAAGACCACCTCCCTGATGTGCACTCAGCTTTCAAACTCACATTTCTGTAACTAAATGTAAACCATTAGAAGATGATCGTACTCACCATGTGACTCTCGCCCAGCTCCCTGGCCAAACCCATTGTCGTACGACTGTAGAGCACAAAGAGAAAGCAGTTCAATTACAAGAAATATTTCATCTGGCAAGAAAGGCTAATGAAAGATTAGTCTCAAAAATAAAAGGAAGCACTGCCACATTTATTCAATATGTTTATTCATACTGAAACTAACTTTTAAAAATATAAAAATAAATTTGGGGAGCATTATTTTAAACTGAATGTTAAGATGTCACCACAAAAACACCAAAATGCATTCCCTGTTGTTTTATCTGGCTTTGTTGACTACAGCAGTGCTAAAATGTCAAGTCACAACTGGATGCATCATGAACCAGGAAGGTATCTTGTTTTATTTTTTAAATCTCTCCTTCTTTCTTGTATTCTGATGTAATCAAACATCGGCAGTTACAAACTGAATGGTCTCATTAAGGATGCAAACATACACAGAGAAACATTCTAGAAAAGCTCTGGTCCTGAGGAGAATGCAAGAAAACCACTTCAAAGATGTTATTTAACAAAAGATGACGCAATACAAGTTGCTCAAATGATATGAAATGGTATACACTTCCTGGGTGTGGTTGGGGATCACACACAGACTCATTCAAGCCAATGCAGCTGGTATGACTAATGTTAATATCTAATTTATTACTTCCCTGTCCAATGGGAATTTTTTAACTAACTAACCCAGTCATTACTGATGGACTATTGCTGGACCACAATAAATCAATACAACACTAGATACAGTACAAATGAATGTTTATGGCTCATTTTGCCACTTGCTTTTATCTGCTAGCTTAATGTGCTTTATAGTGTTATAGAGCATCTTTGGAAGAGATATCTGAGTTGCCAGATCTTGCAAGAGTGTGTTTCTAAGACATAGACAGGTCTTGAACAATTTGCTCATGATTTGATTATCTGAAAAATGCCATTTTAATGTTGGAATGTGTTCGGAAGATATTTGGCTTGTGTCTATTAAACGATGAGGCAGGAAATGAGTCTAAGTGCACTGTCTCCTTTCTAAGCAGTCTTGGTTTAAATATCCAGGAAAAAAAACAATCCAGGTCTAAATTCATTTTTTTATTTGCCATTGTTTGGCTAAATTTCCCATTAGTCAGTTAAGTCTAACAGCTGTAACAGTTGTCCAACAGCTACAGTACAATCTTTTTGTTTAGGCTTTTATTCATACACACCTTTTAAAACCACTCTCTAAAACTCATCAGTCTCAGCATCAGTCTCTAATTTAACTACAAAAATGTTGTGCAATAAGTAGTAATGGTCTCAGTCAACACCAACTTTTTTATGGGACAGAGCAGCTGAGATGAGCACGCTCTTGTCTATGACCTTGTTTTGGGACTACAAATGGGTACCTGGTTATTTCTGTTTGCAGAAAGAAAAGGAATAAGGTTTTGTGAACCTAAAAAAAAAAAAAAAAAAATCAACATTTGCTTTCGAACATCCCTATTTTCCCTGAAACTGTGTAAAGTTCAATAACAGATGGCAGTCACTTGGGAAAAACTAACAAGGTTGAGTCCTTGTCTGCTCATGTGTCTGGTCTGATCAGACCATAACAATAAGGTTGGTAAATGGATACACGGCGCCATCCAAATGTAAGTGAAACATCAGTGTGGCTGTTGAACTTGACTACTGTTTCAGGGCTTTTCCACAGACAACCACCTATCATTTGTTGGTTTCTGTATACTTCCATTCACCAATAAAGAAAGTTGCTTTGCCAAAGACATTTTTGGAATCCACCCACCAGCATGTGGCCAGTGGATAAATATACTTTTCAGACATGATTCACAGTTATCTGTTAGCTAATTAGCAGAGTGTGAGAGATCGAGTCATACACACCCTGTGCTCAATCAGGAAACTCAGTAATGAAACACTTGTGTTAAATGTCAAACCTAAAGCTAAAATTTAGATTTAAATGGGATGATCTGTCTGCTCTGGGGACTTAAGTTGTACAAGAGACTGAGACGACCAGCGTGAAGACAATACCTCCCACAGACCACTTTGATGTGTCTAACCCACAACTCATGGAAAAAAAAACAAACACTGAGGCTAAAGTAAGGGTTTGAGTTAAACATCAGTCAACAATTTGACAAAAATATCACTCAAGTGCCACAGTGTAAACTTGGAACATGTTTCTCTACTGGCAGGGCAGAAAAACCTCTACTACAGCTTTAAGACCATGATGCACAGCTCATCCCATTTATTATAAATGAAGCATTTCTAGGCAGAGTGCCACCTACTGAAGGTGGGTGGCCTATTCTCCCCATTCAAGTGCAGAGGCACTACTATGAATGGTGCAGAAACAGAGGTTGTACCATTAGGGGACAGTCCTGTTGGCCTGGAATATAAATCTTTCTTTGTTCATTCATTAGGGGTGCAGCAAAAACTTTCTATTCTCCTCACGGTTTAATGTCTCATTGTACGTTTTTAACATCTACTCACCAAACTTCCTCTGATGTACTCAATGGCCTTTTGGATGTCCATGCCTGACCAGTCGTCCAGCATGTAACAGATACTGGCTGCACAGTAGATAAACCGGATATCATTTTCACTGCCTTCTGGCACTGCATAGAAACTGGAAGCAAGAGGACACATAAAATGAGCTGAATCAAAGTCCTGCACCAGGTCAGGTAAAAGTTTTTTAAGGGGTACACTGTCGACAATACATTGTTAAAGGCCGGTGAGAAATTTGGTGTGATCAGTGAATGTGAGAATAACTTAGCATTGCTGTTTGTAAAAAAAAACATGGCATTAAGTATTAGCTTTTGATAGCCCAAAGCTATGAATGTCACCTAGGAAACACAGTGACAGCTACAAGAGCACGGGTTCTGCAGCAATGGAATTAACACTTTTCAAAGAACAGTGAGTGACTACGTAGCTTGTGTGTTTACTCAGGGGTCCAGTCGCAGGACTTGTATCCAAATTTGGTCCAAATTTGACTTGCTGGTAACAGTACTGAGCATTGTGGTTGTGGGTTTGAAAAACTGGACCTGTGCAGGCCTCTGGGTGAAGTGTCTATATTCAGACTTTGAGAGTTAATGCCAGTACACATTAAGACTGCTGATGTTCACTTGACCTCAGGTGTATGAGTCAGACTGAAAGTGCTGGTGCAAATTTGTGTTTGTGTGTGCACATACTGACCTGCCGTCCTCTAGCTGCAGTGCTCTGAGACCAGCCAGACAGGCCTGCTTGTTAACCCGGCTCAGGTCGTCTCCCAGTATTAGCAGCGAGCACAGCCCAGTGTAGGTCATGGCTACATGGCCGCTGTCATATGGATGAAGCACTCCTGGACCCTGAAGAAAATATCAGAATGAGATGTCATTCATACAACTGCAGTAAAACCAACAACTGGAGTGTGTTTTAAAAGCAATACTGTAATAAGAACAGCCAGAACAAGTATTTAACCTACAGACAGCACAAATAGACCCTTTTCAGGGAAATGACTCAGGTTGGTAATGCCATTATCTCAAAAAACTGTGTCTCCATGGGGACTGAGAGGTAATACCAAATGTGAAAAATATATTTATTACAATGACTGGTAATACTGCAGCTGCTAGGATGACAGTAATAAAACTGCGAATGGCCCAGACCCCCTGATGCGAGTGAAAAGTTTGGTGCAATGATTTGGATGGCTTAAAAATCTACATACTTTGAGAACGATTAATGAAACTGGAAAAAACACAGAATCACAGCACTAAATACCCAGCATACTGTATATCTTTAGACTAAGGAAAGGGGAGGGGACAGTTTACATTTTATATACGAGACACACTGTTTGGTCAAACCTGGGATCAGTGTTGAAGTAAGGAGAGGCACTGTACCTTTGTGCTGTAAGGAATTCCAATATGTGATGATCCTCGAAACCCACAACGACTTAGGTTAGATTCTGGAAGAGAATAACAGGAGAAGTATGAGTAGAGATGTAACATATATTCAGCATTACGTACTAGTGAACATCAAGAAAACACTACTCTGGTTCACCGTTTCTCATTCTGTTTGTTTTGACCTTCAGCAAGGTGCTGTAAAGATGCACAACTAGTTATAAGGTGTACTGCTGCCATCTACTGGCCACAGTACAAACATTACATGCTGCAGAACTCAAAGATGAGAAAGCTGTTATACTGCAAAAAGTACACAAGCTGCAAACACAATTTCAACATATGACAACCAAACTATTCCGAGAACAATTTTTCCACATGTGATGTATCACATGTCATATCACCATTTTGACTGACTGACTGGCTTGTAATACATTGATCATGTTGCACTGAATCATCGGAAGCGTTATGCTCACCTATTCTTAAATTTAATTCCTGCAAATTTCCAATCAGTCAAACCAGAAAACCTCTACAATATTTGTGCATTTACAGCATGCTGGTGTTGTAAAATCAAGTGTCTGCTAATCAATTTCTGACCTGAAAATGGCATCTACAACATCATCAGGTACAGGTGTCTTCTGTTGTAGATGCAGACAGACATTTTACATAGATTAACTCGACATACACAGATTAATAAATGTAACACACCTGTTCTCAAACAGACAGCAACAACACGCCCATCAACAACTGATAAAAGCCTCGGCAGCTTCAAACAAAAAGTGTATTTCCATACTGATGATACGTTAGGAAATTTTAAATACCTCCCGAGCTTTATTTTCACGTCTAATGACAAGAAAGGAAGCCAGACACCAAACATATGGCAGCAGCAAAAATGAGATCAATCAAGCACGGCTATCACGACATGATTTCTGTTGATGTCTTGAATAATTAACTAACTGGGCATCTAAGCAGATGGCACAGAGTGGCTTGTTAGAGACAGAAAAAAACAAGTCATTAAATATTTAGAGTCAAACTTTCTCTGATGAACAGAGGTACAGTTGGAACAGGTTAGATGAGGAGGACATCTGGAGGCCAACTATTTCACACACTTTTGAAGTTTGACAACTCTGAAGTCAAACGTGACATTTTCCTGAAATATAAGGAAATCTCATATTGGCAGTAACCTAAACTTTCCCTGATCCCCCCCCACCCAGCAGTCCCCTAGTTCTTGCCTCTGTCCCACCCTGATGAACCTTACACGTACACACATACACGCACTTTTCATAACATTAACAGAATAATAGCTTGTACATTAAATGTTTCTGTATGTTTCAATTACTGTCATTTCAACATAGAATTTCCCCAAAGTTTTAAATGTTTTTCTTGACATGACCATTCATACCTCATCCTTGTACCTCAAAGAAACCTTGTATGTCAGAATGTCTGGACCACATGTGCCCATTACAGCAATAAAAAACAATGGTGCTGCATGTTGTCTAAGCTAGCCTCTAAAACACCACCTCCCCATTCCTAAAAGTATTTACTTATAGACCACTACTTTCTAGGCTTGCAAATTTTGTGCATTTTCCTTGACTGATAGTTGAAAATGTTAACATCAATAACTGATTAATCATTAGTTATTGATGTCTACTATTTAAGTCTACACAACACATATTTTTCTCAGTTTGAGTTTGATTTAAACAATTTTTGTAGCACATTAGTTATGGGAAACATAAATTCATGAAGCAGAAACTATTTAATAAAACAGAATAATAAAACAATTAAGACTCTCACTTGAAACAGCCGCTCTTGTCCACCTGTTCTTATTCAACAAATGTCTCAGTCAAACAAAATAATGTCAAACAGAGCACAATCACTGACATTTCTATACTAACAAGGCAGACCAAATCATGAGAAAACCTGTGAGCTCCACAGAAATTGTACACAAAAGAGACATTTTAAATCAATTAAATTCTTACCAGCGATCTACGAACAGCTATCACATCTTTACTTTTGCTTATGTCTATCTCAAATGCTGAAACAATTCTGCGACTTTCTGTCCATAGTGTCAGAGAAATTCAAAATCCTTGCTATATATTGACATAAATGAAACAATGCCTATTGTTGCAGCTCATTTGATACTTTGACAGTGCTATTTTTTGACTCTGGGAAATGTTCCTATTGTGAAACATTATATTGCAGAGGTTAACACAAGGGAAACTGGACTTCTCTGTACTGCTCTGTACTTATTTGTTCTATAAGGCACCCAAGAAATATTTTATGCTGAGGATTTGTTGTTATCAGAATCATAAATACTTTATTGAGGGGAAATTGTTTGCGTTACAGTTGCTCCCATTCAACATGTTTTTAAAACCCTGTGTGTTAGAGGTGATTACCCCCTATTCAATTTACTCATGATATGTTTAGCTGCAACAATCTTTTGATTTGCTGCTTCATGTCAACCTTTGTTATGGTAATGGACACTAATGCAAACATTTTTATATGTATAATGTACTGTTTAAACGCAACTTTTTTTTTACAGTCAGGTGTGAAAGAGTAAGAAGATATGAGACTTACGATCCTCTGCGGGTAGAACCTGTAGTGAGTAGATCCACTCAATCATAACATTTCTATCGATCACATCTAGAGCGTCCAGCACATCGAGACCAGATAGGGCAAAGAATATGATAGTTAACCTGGAAAGGAGGCAGATAGCAATCTCATTAATTTTTCATCATTTTATATTGATGGACATAAAGATACACTTAAGCTACAATAACGAATGCATGGATAGAGATAGCAATAAATCAGAGGCAATGCTGTGGCTGTGAACACAATCACAATCCATCCAACTCAAGAGATAACGTTATTTGTCAAGTTGACAAATGAACAAACTGGCCAACTTAACAGTAAATTACGTGTTAAGTTCACTTCAAAATTAGCCTTATTTTTATTATTACGCAAAGGACTAACGTTGAGTAATAAGTTTCACAGGGCGTCGTGCCCCGCTGTAAATTACTGTTAGTTTCCTGTTTTACTACAGCCAATCTGTCATAACTTCACTACCCTAACTGATATTAGCAAGGACGCTAAGCTAAATAGCATTAGCCTCCGGTCGTCTCAACAAGGGAACCCGAGAGCCGCGAAAGATCTCGCGAGAATCATCCTATTAACCTGCACAATGATAAATTTCTAACCTTAACTAAGTGCTATATGTTTCTAAATACACCCAGATTTTACCCTCAACTTTGGTACATTGTAAAACATAATTAGTTAGTGCAAAAAGCAGGATCCCGAAACAACACGTACAAATCTCACGAGAGTTTGGCAAGTCAACGGTTCCCTTCTAGATACAAACCAGTCTCCATTCAAAACGGTTGAACCCCAGCTAGCTTGGATGCTAGTCAATTTTTTCAAGAAAACAGCTAGATCTGGACACCGTTTTTCATTCCAGTAAACGTACCTGGTTGTTTCCAGCGAGGCATATCTCTCAGGTAACACCTGAAGTGTTCTCTGGAAGAATCGTACGTGTCGATCTCTTAGAAAGTCTATTTGCTCAAATTCTTCAAACTGGCTCTCCTCTTCCGCCATCTTTGCATCCGCACCTATGAGGAATCTTTTCCGGTATGTTTGTTTTTCAAAATAAAAGCCCACACTACGGCACGATGTACAGAATAAGACAATCAGTGGCGGAATGTAATTAAATAGATTTACTCTCAAGTACTATGCTGAAGTGCAAATTTGAGATACGTTAACTTTACACGAGTATTTCCATTTTTTGCCACCTCTACTTCTATTCCATTTCATCTCAGAGTCAGAGGGAAATCTTGTACTCCACAACGTCTACTACCAGACAGTATATAAAAGTACATCTGATATAATTAGTCAATTGACAGAAAATTAACTGCCCGTTATCTGGATAACAATAAATAATAATTCCTCCACCACAGGACACAACCCAAACATATTATACAGACTGTTTCTTTGGATTACTTTTAGTAAATTTCTTGATGTTACACAATAAAGGTTAATGGAAAGCTGTGAATATCCAGTAACACTGACAGGACTTAACAGATCAAAAACAGACCACTAGAGACAAGAACTTGCGAAAACTGCAATGGCAAACATTTATTTAAAATAAGAATTTTGCAAAACTTAAGTAAATTTAAGTAATAGATTCTACAAAACCTGAAACAGCAGCACATAGTAGATTCAAATAAAGGCACAATCTGGTTGAGGTCTCATTTTGTACATTTTTAATTTCTATAGGAATTAATGCATTTCAGGGCTGCATTGGCTGTATTGGCTTCCCTTGCTGATCATCACAGGCCTTGTCTCCAAGTGGGAACAGCTCTACAACAAAACAAAAGTGATTTCAGTGATTCAGTAAGCAATATTATTATTATTCAAAACATTCCTTAATAGTGATAGTACAAAACATACGAGCAATCAGACCTGTGAAACATTTGCAGCATAGGCCCTCCTCCTGAAGGTCCAATGTGTTTCATTCGCTCCTCCCACCCTTTAGTGGAACGAGTCAGCCTGGAAGGGTCTCTACTGACGTGAGCATCCACCTGAGGAACAAATGAACATCAACCAACAGCCCTGCATATTAAAAATTTTCAGATTTTGTCATTAAAATGTTTTTTTTTCATTGAGAGAACTCCTACTTTCTCCTTAAACTTAGCAGTGACT
>JAJHUR010089145.1:0-24393 GCA_027495735.1 Lutjanus campechanus | reverse complement strand
GACTGCCAGAGAAACCTCCACTGTACTGTAGGTACCGTGTCTGTGTGTCCCCCGTGGCTCTCTGTGGCTTTTTTTGTACGATAAAAGAATGACAGGCTGACCTTACCAAACCCTACAAGCTGACAGAATGATTTAACCGAGCCGCTGATGAGTGAATTTGGCAGATTTCCCCCGAACTGTACAAACACCTTCAGACAACCTCCACTCTTCAGTCGAGTACTGTCTGGAGCGGTAACAAAGCCAGCAGCTTTCTCTTTGAATCGCGGCGTTGATATGACGAGGACGCGTCCACAGAGAACACAGAGTTCACGATGCATTACTGATCAGCATATAGAGAGACGTGATGTTTACTCTGCGTTTCTTTCTTTCTCTGTAGGTTTTCTTCATCGTCTCTGATGTGAATTCCTTTAAAGTTCACTCGTATTCGTATTGCAATAAACTCTGCATTGTGACCGGGCTGTTTCCATGACAACTGAGGAAACTATGAAGTGTTTGAGAAGGGCGAGACACTACAGGTGAGACGGATGAAAAGAAATATCATCGTGAAACTTTCCGAGAAGATTACATGAATTAAGACAATTTTTTTTAATCATAATTTTTCTGAAAATGTATGTTTGATACATATGCACTTATTTGCATATGTTTCCAGAGGAGGAATCTGAATATTGGATAAAGCCAGGGTTAAAATTCTTGTTTCATTTTGTCGACATATTATCAATATCAATTTTCGCCATTCTTTAGGTATTAAAAAATTAATTTGAAGATGTCACCTTAAAAAAACAGTCCTGAACTTTTCTTAACAATTGTAATGCATCATTCATTCTTGAGAATTGGAACAAATAATGTCCTACCAAAAAACACTTTTATTAATTAAAAAAATTTAAATAAAAAAAGAAAAGAAAAGAAAAAGACTAACTAAAAAAATATTAATACCAGTAGTCTACTTAGAATTTTTTGGTGGAAATGTATTCTTTAAGGTTATATATATATGAATATATTTAATTTATTAAATGTTTTGGTCTGTTTTAACTATTTTATTTTTTTAAGCTTGCTCTGTGCCAGAAAACACCCTTGTCCAAGGAAATAACTCACAACTTTGAACAATTTAAAAATATATTAAAAGCGTTCAAAGTCTAAAACTAACAATAGCAAAAATGTGTCCCAGAAAGTTGTGTCCTAGATTCCTGCCAACTCTGTCAGATTTTTATAAAAACATCATTTAATCAGGCATAAAAAGGGTTTTATATACCCTGAGGACCCGTTTCACTTCCTGGTTTTTTTTTTAAAAAGGCGGGAAAACTGCTCAAGCACTTGTAAGCTTTATATTTTTCGAGAAATTCATTAAATAATATTGCTGTCAGATGTGTCTCAACCATAACAAGTCTGTAGCCCCTCTACATCAAAGCTATCAAAGCTGTATTTTGATTTCCATTAAGAGGAGTCTTAACTAACTACGTAACTTTGAGAAAATTAGCCAATTTACCAATTTAAGTATCAATAAATGGTTTGAGAGAGCGGCAGTTATTACTGGAAATTACCGACAACAACTGAATCCCTCCCTGTGCCACCACCTTCATCCCACTCACTCCTCTGCTGTGATGAAATATGAATCCCTGCCAAGTAAAAACATTCCCACTGCAGCGAGCACTACAGGCACATCCAACCTGCGGCCGGGCTACTGTAGCCGTGGCTGTCCTGTAATTGAGCTTGTTAGCTGGAGTTCACCAGAGATAAAAGGGCTGCTGCCTCAGTGTGAGGCCGGCTGTGACACGGTGGACGCAGGATCTTGAGCAGCTCTGTCTTTTGAACTGGACTCACGCTCCACTGGGCTTCTGACTGAGACTGAGCCGGTCGACCGCTAAGTTAGACAACAGACACCGCAGAGACCCAAAACAAGTACCAAACTTTTGAAGCTTCGGTGACAGAACTCCTCAAATTAAGATCGAAGAACTTTCTGGATTCATGCACAACACTGACAATGCAACGTGTGAATCTTTACATTCTGATTTGGGGTAATATTAAGAAGAAATCCTGATAGTGAGAGAGCCTAAATGTGAATCTGTGAAGGAACTTTAAAACTGTTGAAAATGCACTAAGATGCATTAAGATAATATGCTATTCTGTTTCGTATGAAGAGTCCTGTGGCTTTGATTGAATTTGACCGTGTAGAGGAAGTGGGGTGTGGAGGAACAGTGATGCTACGTGTTACCGTAACGTCTCTGTGGCTCTGAACGCTGCCATCAGACACGTTTCGCATAAATGATTTGCAGCAGCGCACACGGTGCAACGTCCCTTCTTTCACTGTCTGTTTTGAGGAAATAAAGAGGAGAGACAGGAGAGGGTTTTGTTTTGACTTGTTTTGTGTGAGCGAGGCAGCAGGCGTCCAGCCAGAGTGGTGCAGAGGCAGGGGGAGAGAGAGAAAACAGAGGAAAGTTACAGCAACAGTTCCTTAATGCCAAAAGTGAGACACATGCACGTCCTAATGAGACGTATCGATCCGCTAATGCTGCATCGATTTTCAATTGACAGTGTTTTGACCCTAAGGAAACAAGAAAGGAGAAAGTTGACCTAACAAGCTTGCTTAATTGTTATTGGAGTATAGACCAAAAAGGGGCGGGGCTAAGGAAGGGTTAATTGGTATTGAGAGGCCTAATGTGCACTAAGAAAAGAATCCCGACACCATTAAATCACCACAAATTGTCTGTGGAAAAGAGGCAGGATGGATCCATGGATTCATGTTGTTTAGGCCTAATTCTGGGGGCAGACCAGGCGACGTTTTTCCAATCCTCTACTCTTCAATTTCTGTTCTCAGCTGACACGATTAGAACCAATTGTTGTTTATTGTGCGGCTGTAGCTCGTCCACTTCAAGGTTTGACCTGCTGAGTGCTCAGAGATGCTCTCCTGCTTTGCGCTGTTGTAACGCCTGACTGTTACTGTCAGCCTGAACCAGTCTGTCCATTCTCCTCCGACCTCTCATTAACAAGAAGTTTTCGCCCACAGGAGTGCCGCTCGCTGTTTGTTTCTTGTTTCTCTGTTCTGAGTGTGTGTGTGTATGTGTATCAGCTGTTTCTCGGACACTCAAACCATCCAGTCGTTCCACGGTCGGAGTTTGTTCCTGATTTGTACCTCACTCACTCTTTCCTGGGAACTTGATTTGTCGTTTCATGTTATCACTTCAGTCACACTTCCTGCCACTTTCTCCTCACACCACCACCTCCAGCTTCACCCGTTCCACCTCCGTTCACTCTGAGAAATAAGGGTTCCAATTGGGTGCCTCCTGAAGGGCTGAGGTTCTACCCAGAACCATCTGCTTCTGATTAACCCTTTTTCGAAGAAAGCGTTTGTCACTGGTTCTTTATAAGACTTTAGAGAACCCTTTTTTGAAAAAAAAAAGAGTTCTACAAGAATTGTTGCAATCCTTGCGGAACCTTTTTGTCAAGGGTTCTTTGTACCACAACACGGTTCTTGGTAGAACTCTTTGGGTAGGTTCAAGCTAAATCTAAAAACACCTCCATGCTGGGTTCTAGATCTTAAACCCACTTGGTGGTTCCAGATAAAACACTTGAAATGCAAAAGGGATCTCGGTAGAAGTCCCTGGGATGGGTTCTACCTAAAACTTGGAATATAAAAAGGTTTGCAGTAGAACCTTCTGAGTATGTTCTGAATAAAACCATTGGAATCTAAAAACATTCTTGGTAGAACCCCCTTGGTGGGTCCTTGATAAAACCCAAAGGGGGTCTTGATTGAATCTATTGGGTAGGTTCTAGATAAACCCTTGAAATATAAAAAGGTTCTTGGTAGAACCCCTTGAGTGTGTTCTATATAAAAATCCTTGGAATACTAAAGGGCTCTTGGTAGAACCCCCTGGGTGGGGTCTAAATAGAACCCTTGGAATATAAAAAGGTTCTTGGTAAATCTCCTTGTGTGGGTTCTTGTTAAAACCCTTGGAATACAAAGGGGTTCCTGGTAGAACCTCCCAGGTGCCTTCGAGTTAAACACTTGAAATACAAAAGGGTTCTAGGAAGAACCCCTTTGGTGGGTTTGAGATAAACCCCTTGCAGTATAAAAAAAGATTCTCTGAGCGAGTTCTGAATAAAACCCTTTGAATCTAAAAAAGTCCTCTGTAGAAACACCTTGATGGGTTCTCAATAAAGCCCTTCGAATATAAAAAGCCAGTGGGTGCGCTCCTGTTGGCACCCTTACAGTAGAAGGTGGAACAGTTCTGGATAGAACCCTTGACGGGATTCTTGGTAGGAGGTTCTGGATGAAACCTTTCACAGATGGTTCTAGGTATAACCCTTTATGTCTGAAAGGGTTGTCCTACAGGGACAAGCTGAAGAACCCTTTATGGTTCTAGTTAGCGCCTTTATTTCTCAGAGTGTATCTGAGCTGTTAAACTCCGGTCGTGACCATGATGTCTCTGCGTTCTGCTCAGAAGCCCGTCGGCTCTGTGTTGCTGCAGCCGACACGTGCGATCGCTGCCAGTTGCCCAAAGGTAGTAATGTCACACTCGCTCACATGGGACATTGATTACCGGCGCTTGTTGGGTCAATGATACAGCCCACATAAAGTCTGTGGGGAGGAGCTGATTACCAGCACGTCTGTCATTATTTCATCCAGACATGCCATTATCTGCTTATCGACTCTGCATTAGAATTTAGACTCGGCATTGCAGTGTTTACACCAAAATGTGACACTTACACTCCATCAGTGTTGCAGCAGTGCACTACTTAACAGGTTGTTGTTTTTTTAATGTTAAAGGGTTTGTTTGGATCATTTGAAGTGGGGGTTGTATGAGGTACTTATCCATAGTCAGTGTGTTACCTACAATAGATGGCTGTTGCTGTGCTGCTATCGACTGGGTCAGCAACAAAGCTAATTTTAGCCATTTAAAAAATATCCACCTGAAAAGTCTGTATCAGTTTAAGTGTATGCTATATTTAGAATATTTTCACTGCTTTATTTTGTGCTAAGACAGCCTCCCCTGATGGGAAACAGCTGTTACATAAGCCAAATATCCCTCTCTCCAAACCAACCAAACTCCATAGACAAAATGAGTGATTTTACCTCCCAGAGCACAGGAGTTGCTGGTCCACTGCTGCCTTGATTTGTCAGTTTGTCGGTGTTATTGTGTGACTTTGGTGTTTTAAAAAGGGCAGTTTGGACTCGTCAAAGGCACCCAATTACACAAACAAACTACCAGGTTGAGGCAGCGGTAGACCAGCAACTCCAGTGATCTGCAAGGTAAAAATTACTGATTTTGCCAATGGAGTTTGGTTAGTTTCAAGAGAGCGATATTAAGCTTATACAACGGTGGTTTCCTGTTGCAAAAAGTCAAGTCAAATTTAAGTCAAGTTAAATAAAACAGCTAAATAAAGCTTTTATTGAGGAGGGGAAAAACACATTTAGTAGTGTATGGTATAAGCAAATGTTTATGTTTTTTAATAATGATTAATTGATTAATTGATCGTGAATGTTACCAATGATCGATTAAGGAAAGTGCTTACAATTTGCAACTCTGTCTGTCTGTATTTTCTTATTTTCTCATTATGTTGCTGTGCTGGAGACACTTTACCAACCCAAAACATCTGTATTATCTAACTATCTTTCTGGTGCATTTACAAACAGCTCGGACAAATCCTACTGATTATAAAATATGCTTTGTTGCTGATCCTGTCCACTGCAGTACATTGCTTAGCTTCCATGCTGGTGCTCTTCTCTGCTTCTCCAAACTGAGGGGGCGTGTCGCCATCTATTGTAATTAACACACTGACTATCAATAACTGCCTCATGCACCCCCACTTCAAATAACCCAAACTATCCCTTTAACTGACTTCTTTGCTGTGTTTCTCTACTGTTTCACTGGATTCCAAAAAAGACATCCCAGAATTATCTTGGCTTTTCATGCTTTATAACAAATCCCATCTGCTCCCCTCTGCACTGATTCAAGCCAGCTTTCTGATTGCACCACCCAGTAAACACTGCCACCCTTCACATGAAACCAGATCAAGAGAGGAAATATTGACCTCGTATAAAATTCAAACTAACGCACAGATTCAATTAGGACTGCAGATTGAGACAACGACTCAAAGGGGAGAAATAATATACTCAAATATTAATATAAAAGCTGGGGGAAAAGGGCAAACATATTGAGAGAAAAGAGAAGAGAAAGGCAAGAAAGAAAAACGCTGATGAAAACTGAAGCTGTTCAGATACCTTTAACTCAAAAAACCCTTCCATAAAATGACTAAAAATAAAGCCTTATTCATACCAGACTAGTATTTCCTCATGTGATTTAGAAATTAGATAAGTAAAGTCTGTATTTTTACTCAAATTTACTGATAATATCTCCGAGATATGATGTCAAACTTCTGCGTAACATCAACGCTGCAGAGGTGGAGGGTCTGTTCTTCAGCAGCCACAATAATAACATAGTTTAGAGTTGTTTTGTCCTTTGTCCTGCAATGTATTACGAGCATAAATACACATTTGCAGCTCGTTTAGATAAAGCAACAGATGCTTTGTGGCTGTACTTGAATATGACCTTCCTTTTGTTGCTCCTAACCTTCTCTGTCATCATCACTCATTTTAAACGTCAATACAGCCGATCTCACAGCACAGATGTTGACTTCTTGTTCAATTGTCTGACAACAGAGAACAGATGTAAAAAACAAATTGCAAACCCAAATCACCGAGATGCAGATTTGGATGGGAATAGAATTATCACAGGATCTCTGTGTTTGGCTAAATATGGCGGGTAATTTGCGCTGGAATTTTTACTTTAAAAATGATGGACTTGGCAGATTTGCATGCGATTAAAATCACAGATAACTTCTGCAATTATTGCAAATTACAGGGGTTTGAGCCATTAGTCAACTCGTCGTTAATTTAATTATTTCAGTGTAATTTGGGGGGCAGTAAAGAGCCAACTGAACATTTTGTCAATTTATTTCGACACAGTATAACCTCACACAAGTCATTCAAAACACAGGTATAAACTAGAAGTTTCACTCAGTAGAGTGCAGATCTCTGCTGAGCAACAGATGAAGCACCTACTGCAATGCCACCTCAACTGCTAAAGGCAAACAGCAGAGATTTGGAGACATTAACATGGCCTCCACATACATTGTCCTGAGCTGAAATAAGATTTCAAACAACAGGAAACCACTGTTATATAAGTCTAATATCACTGTCTCCAAACCAACCAAACTCCATTGGTGAAATCAGTAATTTTACCTCACAGAACACGGGAGTTTCTGGTCTACTGCTGCCTCGATCTGTTAGATTGTTTGGTCATTGTGTGATTTTGGTAAATCTGAACTATCCTTTTTATAACACCAAAGTCACACAATGACAAAAACAAACTAACAGATAAGGCAGCAGTAGTCAAACAACTCCTGCATTCTGCGGGGTAAAATTACTGATTTCACCTATGGAGTTTGGTTGGTTTGGAAAGAGTGAAATTTGTCTTGGATAACAACTGTTTCCCGCCAGAAAAGGCCGTCTTACAGCAACGTAAAGAAGCGAAAACATTCTAAATATAGCATACACCTAAACTGATACTGATTGTTTTTTAGGTGGACCTTTTTTAAGTGACTTGTGTTGGATTCACACTGATTCGAGCAGACGGCAGACGGAGGACACCTGCTGGACGGGACAGGAAAAACATGCAACGCTATGTTGTTATAGTGGTGCCGAATTGTTTACAACGAATGGAATAACATACATCCCATCTTCATGTTTGGATACGTCAGCCTTTCTTGACACATTGTGGTACGATTTTAAGCTCTGCACAAATAATTCTGCTTGTTGTTGCACTAAAATGATCAGCTTCTTGTTGTCCAGATCGGCCATGTTTTCTACTTGTGTGAGGGAGCATCCTCGTCTTTGCTTCTCCACACTGAGGGCGTGTCGACTGCCATCGACTGTAGGTTATACAGTGACTATCGATAAGTACCTCATATAACCTTATATAAAACAATATGAACAATCCCTTTAACAGAAAAGCAGCTGGAAGAAAAAGTAAAAATCTCAGATCTGAGAAGATCGAGGCCACAAAAGGCCAAACACCAAAAGCTGATGATATAATACAGCTGTTCAAATACCTGCGTGACCTCCACCTCCAAAAAACCTCCCTTAAGATGAAGAAAATCCCCAACACAACGCTGAAATACTAACAAGGTAGCTACAACTAAACAAACAAAAAAAAAAGCTAAAATCTCCACATGATCCCTGTCTGACTTTTCCATCTACCTTCTTCCAAATGTAAAGGTCAGTTGCCAGCTGACTTCTAACAGGGCGGCACAAAGCCGAAGCGAGGAAGTGCACACAATCCATCGGCCCTGACCCCGCTGACGTAGATAAAAACTATCCTGAGGAATACTGAAGAGGCTCGTTCCGCCCGGCACCACCCACCATCTCAACATCCTCTTCCCTCAGGGCGTCTGCATGCTCAGCCAGCCATCCTAATAAGTGAGAACTGGCCAAGGAGCCGTCCCCGGTGGGCGTCTTGCACTGTCTACTCCTGCATTAGATGGGCTGTGAGGTCCTTTGTCCTTGTGCTGTTTGTATCAGTAAGAGCTGTCTCACTTCATTACAATGCAGCTGAATGTATCTGTGCTGGGATATAGATTCATACTGCACGTTGGGGTATGAAAGGAATGGTAATACAACCTGTCTCAGAGGTCTTGTGGGGATTTATTAATATGGCAGAAATGGAGTATAATATTCACAAGCATGTTTTTATTAGTGTTTAAGCACCTGAAATTAAGGGTGGATATTTTAATTTCACTGTTGGGAGAGCAATTTCTGTAGGGGACACCCGAAAGTGCTGTTCAATTTGCTGCTGCATTACAGTTTTTCTCAACTGTTTGAACACGTTTCCTGAAACTAAAGCTCAATTTTTCGAAATTCTAAACACAAAACTGGACAGAACTCGCCATTTTCTCTTGCAACATGCAACACTGCACTCAAAACTATGGTGTCTCTTCCCAAAACTGATTCTTTCCACCAAAATGATACACAGTTATCATATGAATATTCGTCGGGGCATCAAAGATGAGATCAATTTAAAACAATACCATCATAAAAATACTGTCACCGAACGTGGTGCAGCCAATCAGTGTCCTAGGAGGGACTACTGGCAGCACGAAGCGTCCATGGAAGCGACTCGTTTCGAACAAGAGGTTAGCATAGATACCGCTATAGCATCAGTTACATCAGAACCGGAGAGACCGGCTTCAGCAAGAGTTTGATCTGATTGGTTGAAGTTAGCTCGTGTTAGAATTGATAGATGGTTCAAGTGGTTTTTTTGAAAGTTCCTGCCTTTTTCCAAACAGTTTCCAAGGACGACTTTCCAGATGGCAATGTGTAACAAACCATCTGGCGTTTGTGGTTATTTTTGTCCTGAAATAGGTTGCAATTTTATGTTATATAGAGTATAAAGACTGTTACAAGAATATATCTATGAAATATAATCACCCAGCTTCCCAGAGTCACACTGTAAACGTATAGTTGATACTTCATCGTTAGAGTTCTGGGACAACTGTTTCCTGTTTTGGCAAAACTCACAGTAATTGTACAGGTGAATGAAATAAGAAGCTGGACAGTAAGAAAATGTTCAGACTATCTTTCCTGGCGAGTAGCTTCAATCATTGTTAGGCCACGACTGGGTACGTGGTCGACTAAACTGACACAAAAACTGGAAGTCTACAAGACTCCAAGAGAGCTAAACTCTGTGCACAATTCATTTTTTCCACACAAATAGAAATTCTAAATCACATTTATGTAAAACTCCAATCAGAGGTCAGATCATCTTCCTCATTTTGCATCATCTAGCACACGTTGTTCACCTGGAAAACACTGGCCACACATTGTTCACCTGGAACACCCTCACTACCAGTTGGTCTCACTCGCTCCTCGCTTGTTCAAACTCAATTGACACAACACTCCAATCGTGAGTCAGAGCATGAACGAGGCCTCAGGTGACCCCTGCTGTGTTGGGGAAAAAACATTTTTTGAGCAGCACGAAGAACAGAGAGGAAGAGGAAGGTGAGCCAACATTTCAAATGAAATTGGTTGGTACTCAAATGTCAGATCAGTGTTTCCCAAAGTCCAGAATGACGTCCTTGAATCTTTATTTTGTCCACAAGCCAAAGATATTCGGTTTAGTTTAGCTCAGGGAGGAATAAAGACACCAGAAAATATTCACAATATTCACAGGCAGCTCTAAAATTATAGAAATATTGCTGTTTTCATCTACAAAACAAAGTCTTTTGTTATGAAAACCAACATTTTTTATTTTAGCTGAGTATCCTGTATTATTAATACACATCTGGAATCTGTAACAAAGCAAACTGCTTTAAAATTGGTTTAAAAAATTCAATGAGTTATGATGATTTTAACTGTGGATAGACCTCCTGCCTCCATAAGCATGCATGCATTAGGAGCTGCACCTCACCAAGATGGTGCACAAGATTCACCTGCAAGATTCAAATGCAGTCTGTGAATATGTTTTATTCTTTTGTGTGGCAGAAGTAAAGAAAATTTTAGAAGCTGCATTGTTTAAATTGTCTATGAGTCTTCTTCTTCCTTGGCTCTTTCTACTGCATGGCAGTGACTCTTGTGTGTGTTACTACCACCAATGCCAAAATGTGAAACGCTGTAGTGTGAAACTGTTGGCAGAGATGTGTACTCTGTCTCCCACATGCACTGGCGGATTAAGGTGGTCACAGGCCCCCTAGGCTATTCTCTGTGCGGGGGCCACCTTAATCATCATGCTTTAGTGCCACGCGTAAAAGTGCGGTGGGAATATCACACGGCCCACACGCGCACGCACACACTCAAGACAACACGTCCACAGTGCATCTACAAGCCTGTAGCGGCTTTTAAGCTTTGTGTTTCAGAACCGAATTGGCCTTAAAGGGTAAGTTCATCCCAAAATTAAACTTAAAAATGCAACTTCTCTTTCCAGAGATCAAGACCTGGTTACTCATGATAATCCACAGACCTTTTTGCGAGCAGTTTCATACAGGAAATACTTTCTCTCTGCAGTAGAATCTGCCAAGAATTACTTTCTTTTCAGCTAGAAAGAAAGTAGTTCCTACCTGACTCTGCTCACAGCGAGGTCTGTGGTTTGTCTTGATTAACCGGGTCACAATGTTTGGAAAGAGACGCTGGTTTTGAACTTAGTCCCAGTATACTGGAGAGAAGGTCGACGTCTCTACGGCCGATATCTCCAAAACTCTGCAACTCACCGCAAAACAATCTAGATGGATAAATAACGCTACAGGCCAGAGGAAAAATATGCATTTTTGATTTTGGGGTGAACTGTCCCATCCAGCTTTTCATGTTTCATGAGTGTTGGACGTGGTAACAATTGTCAGGTGATCGTCATCATGGTGACCTTTGTTGTGGTCAACATTGTGAAACTGTCACAGTTTGGTTACGGTTAGGCACCAAAAATACTTGGCCAGGTTAGAAAAAGATTATTTTTAGCTTAGCTTAGCTTATTTGAGTGTAAAATTACGTCTCTGCATAAGTCAGTACAGACCTAAAAAGCAAAAAAGGTGTTGTGATAATGACCTAAATAACTTAAGACTTTGGGCGTGTTATTCATACACCATTTGGTGTGACCGGGCTGGAACGTAAAGTTTCTTTACCGATCAAACTTTGACTCTTAGTCCATTAAGCTTTAACCTCTTTAACTTGAACCGATGGGTTATTTGTGCCAGCAGAGCTGCTGCGCCTCCGAGGAATTAGTCTCACTTAATGAGTCCTTCACCTGGATACCTCTGATTCATGAACAAAACAATTAATATTCATAAAGTGTTCATAAATAGAGACTTGATACTAAGTGTTCTCTGAACGGGGGCTTGCGGTGGCCTCATAATTACCCACAATTCATCACTTGTGGCGACTCATTTGATTATGATGGCTGATCTCGTGCAGCAGGAAGGGCGTGTGCTCTCTCGGTGTCTGTGGCGGCGGCGGTGGCGGTTTCCGTTCTGCCACATTAATCGCAAAATCTACAGGGCTGTTTTCATGCCAGTGCAGGGTTGTGTGGAGGGGAAATCAATTCTGAGTTACACTGTGTTTGGAAAACAGCCCAGCCAAAGTTCCTATGTTCACGTTTAATTGCATGATGTAATGGCGAGTGATGAGTCGGGGGAAGAGCGGGGTTAGTGCACGGGTGTGTGTTTCTGTTTGTGTGGTCTTCTGTCTTTGTGAGGACTTTTTTTTTTTTGGAACGTGAGGACATTTCATTCCTTCCAGGAGCTGTTTTTAGGTTTATGATTCAGTTTAAGGGTTAAATGAGAGGATCAATACCACTCTCATTACATTAAGGTAAATATTAGACTGGAGCCAGCAGCCTTAGCTTTGCTGGAAACAGAGTGAAACAAATGACCTGCAGTTTACGCCTCCGAAGCTCACTAATTAACACTTTGTATGTTGCTTGTTTAATCTGTACCAGCACGAAAAGGACATGCTGCAGCTTACAAGAGGTAAGTGACTTCTTTGTCATCAGCATGAGGTTGCCAGGCAACCATGAAAATCCAGGAAGGCGCGCCAAAGAAGTAGTAAAGCACATAACCTACAATAAAACCACAGCTTGTAACATTTATGCTTTGGGTTTTTACATGGATTAAAGAAATGAGATATAGTGTGGTATTTTGTAACAGGAGACACTTGGAAACTTTGTGCAAAGTAAAGTGAAGCACACAGACTGAAGGCAACAAACTATCCGGTCAGAGTCTGCAATAGATCTTTCTCACGGCAGCCATATTGATTTGAAATACTAGGGTAAACACAGGTCCCATTCCATTTAGTGCAGCAGGGACTCTCAAGTGAACCAACATGCAACAGCAATGGAAAACTAAATTTTCCAAACTGGGCCCCTAATCCACACCTATTCCAGCAGCACCACGACAACCTAATACCAACACGGATGGAGAACATGGAGTTGGAGTCTATAACAACCATTTTTAAAGTTAAGTCAGTGATATAGGCCAATCCAAGCTCCCTGCTCTGAATATGATTATAGAGGAGAAAAGGTCGAGCCAGTTATTCCAAAACACAAAGAAAATTGTACTCTCAAATTAAACTGTGACAGTTTTATTCCTCTTTTTATATTAAAACAACACAAGGGGAAAGAAAAAATGGCTCCAATGATCATACAGACTCGTAAAAGACACGGGGAATCCATGATAACAACAGAAAATATTAATCAACTAACCGGTTTTGACGCCATCATGCAGTCGCATCATTATTCATCCACAGTTACTGGTGATAACAGAACATGCAGATCAGTACTACAGGTGGTGCAGCTTCTAACTACATAGGTGCCCTTTTTGCAAGTCTTATGTTATATGTTAGTTTCATATTTCTCAATTAAAATGTCAGAGCCTCCTCCAAAGAACAGTGTTGCAGAAATGTGTGTGTGTATACATTGAAACACACAGAGGATATTATGAAGTTCTGGTGAGTTTAAATCCCCAATTTGAGCAGAAGGGATTAAAGCCGTCCCACTGAGTCCTGTGACAGTCTATTCCCCTAAAGCAGAGTGACAGATGATGACCAAAGATAACACACGGTTCAATTTAGCGCAGCAACGAGGAGAGCAGCTTCCATCAGCTTCAAAATACATTTACAACAATCTTAGAATAATTAGTGGCATTTTCTGGGGTTTTTTTCTGTGTTTCTAATTGCTGCTGTGAAAGTTTTTATCTGCAAAGTTCCAGTCCAAAAATTTCCCTCCGAGAGCGAGCGAGTGACGGCAGCAGCAGAGGAGGACGCTCTGCCAGCTCTGCCACCTCGTTGCCGAAGTTTGGAAGACTCTGGCGAGGGGGGGGGGTAAGACTCTCTGATGTCATCCGTGACCCGGGTCATCTCAAAACCCAGAGCAGAGCCGTAATGGCCTCCTCCACAGTCACAGCGCTGTGGCCAGGAGGACTGGCCGCGACTCAAATTAAGGAGCCATAACAGGCCCATAAATTTGAAGGGAATCTGCTGTGAGCGCTGGTATGAGCAGGGGACAGAGAGACGAGGAGCAGCAGCAGCTAAGTTTTATCCCCTCGGAGTGGCCAGCACACTGCTGCGCTCTCCATAAACCATAATCTGATTGCTTTAAAATACAATTTTAAAAACAGAGAGATGAACAATGTGCATCTGTCATGCAGCAGATTTTTAAATTAAATAAATGGCAGTTTCACATCCTCACAAAAAAACAAAAAAAACCCAACCAACTCTGGCTTCACTCCCACACTCAGTAATGAAGGTAATGTTCCCATAATTGCCCTGAATCTTGGTTTGGTCACCATGGCAACCCGATCAAATGTGCTGCAGAACAAGACGAACTCGGTGCAAAAGACTTGGAACAAAGAGATGCCTTTGCATATTTACAAGTTTTTAAAAAATACATTAAGCACTGGTTTCCTCCCAGTTAGAGCAGTGACGGTGGAGAATAATTCAGAGCTTCATCCCTCACTGTGATTTCTTTGTCCTGCTTTTGACTTTCAAGAGACGTCTTTGTGGAAAACTTAGGATTTTATGTGAATCTAAAGCCACAGCTCAGCGGATGTTTTCATCAGAAGTTAGACAGCTACATTTAAAACTTTAAAACTAAAAGTTACCAAATGATTCTGCTTTTTTTTTTTCTTAATCGCCCCACTTCAAATTTCTGTCTTCTTCTTCTTCTTCTTACACTTTTTGTTGCTTTAGACAAATCTGGCGAAGTACCGGAACTTAGCAAGCTGCCACTGCTGCAGTGGCATCTCCCTACAGTTTGAGCTGTCATAAGAAGTTTTTAACACAAATTTTAACAAAATTGCCATCCTAAGAGGTACCTTCATTAGTTACTGAGAGCCTCAGTTTAACGTCAACAATCCAATTATCCATCTGTCACTGTTAGCAGGCAACAGCAGACACGGTGTCCGCAAGATCTCACGAGAGTGAACATTTTGACTAAAAACAGGAGGAATCTAGCGAGAGTCTAGCAAATTTGGGGTTCCCTTCTAGACCCAACCAGCAGACACCGAGAGTGACAGACATGACGTTCCACCGCAGCAACTGCGGCGCCGCAAGATGGCGAATCACACAAAGCGGTCGCCGGATTCGTCTATAGTTTTACTGATGAATAACTTAATACGACAAGCTAAAAGCCTGGCAATAAATCCTTCCTCGACTGTGCTTATATTGTTCAGTTTTTGCAAAAAATTAAGAGTTTCTGATATTCTGAGTTCTCCGCTGACATCAGTGAGGATGGACAAGATCTCGCACGTAATAACAAACTGTCCCCTGCCTTCCAAATCTCACACATCTTTTCTTTTTACTTCCTGTGCGTACTGCAAACTGCCCTCACAAAACATGTACTGTTGAAAGTAGTCTGCGTATAATTCATAACATCACACCTTGAAGTTTACACCTCTCATGGGTCAGAACAGTTAGAGGAGCGGGGTGGCTTGCATACTGCAGAATGCGACCGGATGCAGTGGGACATCTTGGTATTTTTGGCACACTGTGTACTGGGACATACTAAATATTTTTCTGGCATGCTAAACACTGGTGGTAGGGGTATTGGAACAAAATGTGTCCTGTCTTGTTTTTTTGTGTGTGTTGCCCATGAACTGCAGATATAAATTTAACTTTAATTTACTTTATGTCTTTGCTGTTCTCCCTTATTTGTGCCTGATGTATATATACAGTATGTGTAGTATTTTTGTTGTCGATTGGTTAAATGTTGTGTTTTATGCCATCGCCAACCAGTCAAGTTGCAGTTTGCATTCTTATCTGTTCTGACTCAAGAAATGTAGCGAAGACTTCTTGGAAAAATAGAAGTTCCCCGTGTATTGACATGTGTGACCAGCGAGAAACCAGCTGTCTTCACTGAGAGACAGTTTTTTACAGGGAGAGGACGGAGCGGTTGTCAGTTTATTCGTGATAGAAAAGAGGTTTGGAACCACTGGATTAGAAATTGGACTGGATTTAGTGTTGATGTTTGGTGTTGCCAAAGGCCTGCACATTTAAATTTTCAATTCAAGCTACTTTATTTGTCCCTCAAGGGGCAATTTTAATTTCGCTTAATTTCAAAATTAATAAATGACATTGCTGTAACCATGTTCGGTCCAGTGAATTCACTGTGACGCCCCGAGGCCGGCGTTATAATCTTCTTCTGCTCTAAACACTGACAGTAGTCATTTTAAATTTCATTGTTACACCTGGTTATTATATGAACTATAACAAAAAGCTTCATTTTATTTATCACTGCTCATTATTTCCTTTTATTGCCCCACATAAAGATCTGCTGCAGATGAATTTCTCCTCTGAATCTGAATAACTGACTGACACAAATAAACTAAAACTAAATTTCTTTTTCTAAATTTGTCTCGTTTTTTTTGTTGTTGTTGAGACACTTATTTATGCATTATTCTTTTTCTCCATATGAGCACTAATTTTGCTCACTTAAACGTGTTAATCTGCCTGATTTCTTTGGGTCCTGACCTTCGAATCCGCCCACTTCTCTGAGTTCACTGATTCTCATTTCTATGGAAACGCAGCGCAAAGGAGTTGATGAGTTGCCAAATCAAACATGGGTCTAATGTTTTTGCCTGCTGGTTTACTGAGAAAAGCAATAAAAATTATTTTTTTAAAAAGCTAATAATAGATGGATAAATGTGGGCTGAATGTTGGAGCAAGTGTGTTGCCAAGTGTGTGTGTGTGTGTGTGTGTATGGAAAAGGAATAAAAACAACTTCTCAGAATTTCCCATCGCCTCCGATACTAAATGTTTATTTTTCTAGTATAAAACACAAATTAAGATTCAAATAAACATTAAACAATATTCTGCATATGTTCCATAGAAATGTCATATTTGCTGTTGCTATGTTTTGTTTTGTTTTTGTTTTTGTTTTTGTCATTTTAGGGGGATGTTACTGCTTTATTATGACGACGATGGTGACATTGTATGTGGATTTAATGTCATGCACACTGTAATTAAAACTGTTTTAACTTAAAAAATAATTTTGTGCATTAATCTTAACCGATTGTTCCCAAGTTCCATAGAGACTGAAAATCTCTTTTATTACGGTACATGCAACAAATGCAACACGTTCTACAAAAATTCACAATAAAACAACTGCAGCTATTCAAACATTGTTGCCTCTAAAGACACATAAGCATGTTTTTGATCCAGTAAATTATTAAAGGCGATTAATCAATTAACGATTCATCATTAACATCCCTAACTTGTATACTTACTTTAAGTTAATGAGAAAAGATGAATTGATTCCACTAAATTCTAAATTGATTCCTCCCAAATTATCGAAGTTTCAGATAAGAGATATAAATATCTTGTAACATTTATCAGTATCTTTTCCGTATCGATCATTGTGGTGTTCAAATGAACAAATAAAGATCACTTCTAACACCAGTCTTCTCAGAAAACAATGCATTTTAGAACCACAAGCAGTCGAGATTAGTTTGATTTTTCCACCACGGTTGCCATTGATTTGCCCCAAAAACCTGAACAAACAGGCTGTAAAGTAGAAAAACAATAAACCCCTGCAGTAGATACCCCCTCTGCCTGTCAATTACATACACGCACACACACACACACACACACACACACACACACTGTTTTGATACACTGTTTGCAGCAACTTGGCAACTGAAGCACAAGGGGTTAAAGTGTTTGCCTCTGCATGTGATCCGTCAGCGCTGTGAGAGCATGTGACCAAACACAATCAGAGAGCCGCTCGTGTGTGAAACCGCCACAAGTGCACGAGGAAATGTTTCCGCAGGCAGGCAGGCAGGGCAGGCAGGGCTCAGTGTTTATGTGCAGCTCGATGTCAATAGTTCGCCTGGTCAGCAAAGTTTGTGTACACGTCGTGGTTGAGCAGCAGTGACTTCCTGACTGAGGGTTTGCATCCATCCTGCTGATTTAAGGTCACGGCCTATTGATCTTTAAAGAGCACGATTAGATCGGCTCTGACTTAGTGTTTGAGTTTCTGATGACCAAGGCTGCAGGTCAACATGTATCACAAAGTGTCAGCACGGAGGTCACGTCATGACCTCTGTCGTGTGTGGTACAGTTTTATCAAATTAAAAGTAATTACAGACTTCAAAATGACACACAGGAGGTTTATGTCATTTATGTTGTTGTTGTGAACAATCTTTATTTTGCTTTCTGGCCCATTAACATTAAGAAAATAATGGGATGAGTGTCATTTCCTCCTTTTATGATCATGCGTAACCTTATGTATCTGATGCATGCGGCAACAGATGACGTCAGCTGCAGCAACGACATCAGGGTGAGCTCACCTGCTAAACTTTTGGCTACGATAACCGCACACAAGGTTTAAACAGGTGAGTCACTTTGTTACTGTAGCAGCAGTGTTGGGCAGTAATGCATCACTCAGTAACTCATTACTGTAATATTACTGTATTTACCAGAAATGAGTAGTGTCAGGGATTATTACAATAATACAATATTATTATTTTATTCTATTTTTTTTCCATGAGTTTTCTCTAATCTTTTATGGCTGCAACTAACAATTATTTTCTTTTTTCTTTAATTTTTTTTTATTGTGCAACACAAGTGACCAACATGAAGACATATGACTCAGCACAAGACAGAAAAGGGAACAAACAATGGTTTCAAACAACAGCAACAGTTGTCAAACAACAATTGTCAAAACAGTTATTATATTACTGTTTTATATACTATATATCAGTCATTCCCAAACACTGGGTCGGGACCCACAGGAGGGTCACAGGATGTTTTATTTGGGTCCTCAAATAAATAAAAGAGTATGGAACAAATTCTGCAAATTTAAGATTTATATTTGCAGTAAACCTTTTATAAAGCATTTCAAATGTGGATGTTGTTTAACTGACGAGAGGAAAAAAACAAGAGCCTGTTGATTCTGTCTAAATGCATTTATTTTGTCTAATAATATGCATTTGTTTTCAATAAAGCATCAGGATAATATAAGGTGATGCAGTAATGGCAGTAAAACTGGTCTCCCCACTTCAACTCTTACTGTGATTTGGGTCATATCGGTTTGTAATTTTTAAAAAGTGGGTCCCCAGGGGGAAAAAACTGGGGAAACACTGAGAGATATTATTAATCCATGTAACACTGCTTCACTGCATTATGCAATTTGACTTCTTTTGAGTTTGCACGTCTGCATCAATTATCCCCACACCACCCACACCTGAAGTTATTATTCTTTTTCCAATTTAGAGACCTACACCCACACCTCTTCCTGTCTCTTTAGGCTTATTACCTTTTGAATTATGTTGAGCACCACAAGCTTTCCAGGTGACTTATTTACTGGAGAGGCTGCTTTCAGTTTGGTCTGGACATCCAAGCAGCAAAACTAAAAACTGATTTAGACATTTCTATATTGCTTTATGTAAAGTTTTTAAGTTAACGTATCTTTATTTTTCTTCTCAAATATTCATTTATTTGACTGTTGCTCATGTCATCCTCTCACTGACCCATGAATATTTCTCGAGTGCTTGATTTAACTTATGTACAGAAGCTACTCCACTCGCCTCTGGTTGTTTCTAATTATAAGCAATGCATATATTGCCTATACAGATAAATGCTCTCAAGGTCAAGGGTTTGTCTAAAAGCCTGAATAAAAATAAAATAGTACAACCTCCACAGGGCTCCACAGAGAGCGCTACCATTGTTCACATTTCATTGCAATTTAAATTACACGACATCTCTTGCTGTTTTAGCACCAAGTGATTCGAGAGTTGTTAACTGAAGAGCTGATACAAGTTTGGGAAGTGTCAGTCTCTTCAAGTGTTGTTTTACTTCTCCTCACTATAATCAAATTAAAAACACTGAGGCTTAATAAGCCCAGACTTAATTAAAAAGCCATCAGGAGCCGCAGCAAACTGTCTGCCGCCGACACGAAGCTGACAGGAGAATAGCGACAAAACTGTGTGTTTACGACGGTCAGTCTGTTGAAATGTTGACTCTACCACCATTTCAAGAGAGAAAATGCTTTTAATGCTCAGGTTAGTCTTTTCTATCCACAAAAACCACCTGAAGAGCACCAACAATGCTTCTGTTAGCAGGCTGCCGGGTTAACTGCAGTTATGTGCTCACAGTGACCTTCCTCTTTCAGCATAATTGTTTTTGCTTCTTCGTCACACCGGGTCCTTTGTGAGGGTAATCGTTTCATTATGGCAGAATCCATTCTGCACCTCGGCAGGCTCATTCATCGAGGCGCTTTGGCCTCTCGTGTCGCTCGATTCGTCAATCCGGCTACCTGCGTCTCCCCTCCGCCTCGCTTTCCAAATCCCACCTCCTCCTCTTCCTCCCTCTGTAGTTTCCTTTCATCTTCTGAGTGCCATCCTTCTTTGTTCTTATCAGGAAAAAAGCAGAAATTTGTTTTTTTGCGCTCCTTGTGAGTGGCCACACTGTGATAGTGGGCTTAAATCAACTCATTTTAAAAAAACTCTGTGAGGCATAAATGTTTGTTTTTTTAAAGATCATGCGGGTTCTGCCAGCGTTGACGTGTTCCTACAGTGTTGTCTGTCCGGTACTCCTTTAAGGGGCCCCCTGACCTTTATTTTGCTTTCCTGTTTTGGTAGACTTGGTAATTTAGTCCTTTAAAACACTGAGTGAAAATATTTTAAGGCTTAATTTTATGATTAATCTAGTTTGACATAAAAGAGTCAGTTATATAATTTGCAGAATACATTTGACGGAAATCTGTGTCATGATTTTTGCTCTCAGGGATAGTTTGTTCCACTGTGTTTTCAGTCTTAAAGGGCCGAGCTATTACAAAAATATAAAGGAGAGAATATGGTTTGACGTGTTAAATCTGCTAAATACAACATTAGATGTCAACAAACAATGATGTGTTATGTGAAGATGTAGTGGAGTAAAAGCTTCCTGTGGTTTTGTTGTTATCTAAGCTTCTCTGCTGGGTGTCTACATTGGAAATGGTCCCGTCTAGGAGAGGACCCTAGATTTTTTAAATGCTTGCAAGATTTTTGTTTAGCATTGTTTGTTTATTGTGTGCAGGGGTTCCTATCAAGACACGACATTGTAGTTACAATCTTTTGCATCTTACAGATAAATTATACACTAAAATATGTTTCTAAAAGCATTTTAGGTAAGAAATAGGCAATGTGGTTACAGAATCTTTGTGTTTGTGAGCAGTGTGAGTTCAGACGACTCTTTTCCCCCCAACTTTATTGAGTAAACCAAGCATGCATTTGGTCTTCTGCAACCTCTAGAGCAAATGTTGTATACAGCACCTTTAAGGCAGGATTTGTTGTGATTTTTGTCGTGTTCCTTGTGCTTTTTTCAGCATCTTTGGCACATTTGCCATTTAAACTGGACATTAACTTGGCCTCTCCGGGGACCGTCACCTTATCGTGGTTCTCGAGTGAGGGGACGATGGGCCGGGTTCGATGGGTTTGCTTTACTGCACCGTTGTGACGAAAAGAGAGCTCTCAATCAACCGGTCAATCGTCTTTCCTACTCTCACCTACAGTCATGAACTGTGGGTCATGACCGAAAGAACAAGATCGCAGATACAAGCGGCCAACATGGGTTTTCTCAGGAAGATAGTTGGCATCTCCCTTAGGGGTAGGGTGAGAAGCTCAGTCATCCGCATAGAGCCACTGCTCCTTTGTGTAGAAAGGAGCCAGTTTAAGATGGTTCGGGCATCTTGTAAGGATGCCACCTGGTCGCCTCCCTGGGGAGGTGTTCCAGGCACGTCCATCTGGGAGGAGGCCACAGGGCAGACCAAGTCAGAGCTCGCTAATGTGGCCAGGGAAAAGAGAAGTCTAGGGTCCCCTGCTGGAACTGCTACCTCTACGATCCAACTTCAGATAAGTAGTTGTAGATGGATGGACGGATGGATGGATTAACTCGGACTTGGAATGGTTCTTGGGGTCTAAAACCCAATTCTCAACATTATAATTGCCCGTAGCAAGTTTGTAAGACCCGGCTGTAGGTTCCTTTTGAAACGTAATGACCATGAGCAACCAGAAACACTCCACAAGACCTTCTGTTGAGATGCTGTGACCCAGTCCTCTTTATAGTTTGAATGCCTTTCAAAACGGATGTTTATGACAAAAGTTATGAGACTGTTATTATCTGACCCTGATTTCAGCACAAAAACAACCTGGTTCAGGTTAGGAAAGATGGTGACCATGGCTAAAAGAAACTGAGGTTGACTGCTGATACAGTAGTAAATGTCATCACGCCTTTTGTTTACCAAGAAAACCTCCCTATGAGGTTTTGTGGCACTAATAGCAACTTCATATTACTTCCACCTTTGTTCCCAAGACATATGAATCATGCAGCTGCTAGGGGTCCTTGTCAGTTAGGTGTAAACATGGGCGGATTTGTTGATTTTCTGACATTTTTCTATTCAGGAAAGTCTTTAGGAGCACAGTACCACTCAGATTAAGGTATATATCATCTGTTTTAGACAAAAATCTGTATATGATGCTTAATGATCAAGTTTATCAGGTTAAAATTATGCTTTAATAATCCCCATGAGGTGTTTGGTTTTCTGCTGTGGGGTCAGTAAGCAGTCACAGCATCCAGGGACCAGTTTTGAGGTCAGTGCTTTGGTCAAGGGAAGGATTCCTAACAAGTCACCTGAGCGTGGACATCCGTCCTCTCATGTGGGATGAAATCAGAGCTCCCACAGGAACTGATGCAACACTAGGACGACATGCAAACGCCACATAAAAACCTGCATGTTCACCAGCTGAGAAATATTATATTTCTTGTTGACATTTGGACAGCAGATTTTCTATTTGGTAAAAGCTGTAATTTCCCTTGTTATAAAATGACTCACCTAATCAGAAACTCCACTGATTGCCGACCGCCTCGTTGTTGTGAATGATTAGGGCTCTCCATCCTGACTTTAATCTTTTTTTGCTTTTCTTTTTTCCCCCAGAACAATTGTCGAAGCAAACACAATTATTTCCTCTTTCTTCATGTGCCTCGTTGAAGCAGTCCAATAAATAAATTAAAGTGTTGAGCTGTGGTGTGTCCAACATTTGTGCGCACCGTAACAAGACATAGAGGGATTTAGTGGAATCGACTAATCTTTTCTCATTAACTGAACGTAAATATATAAGTTTTATCTATTCAGGCAAATTAAACTGAAGACTTCTAGTATTTATATTTCAGAAATGAATTAATATAAAGTTTATTTAACAAGAAAAGTTAGTTTGTTTTGATTAATTACAAATTACTTCAACTTGTCTTATCAAATTCAGTCAACTTAAAATTTGTGATTGGTCAAATATAAAATGTTAAGCTGATTGAACAAACAAACAGTCTGTTTTTTATAGTGTGGTAGTGTTCCAGCATGGCCTCTAGTGCATTTTTTACTTTCAAACACTAAAATCTGCGACGCCGTGCAACCGCAGTAATCAGAAAAACAGAGAATCCAGTGCGAGTAAAAGCGCCAATGATATTTATGAAACAATTTAGCGCCTCCTGCACAGCCGGCAAACATCTACGGCTTCTTAAGTGAGTGCAGATGACTCAATTGGGCCGCGGTTCAGTACGGCAAGTCCTGTGCAACTAGATGTATGACAGATGGGATGCTTTAGGGCTGCAGAGCACAATGACAGTCAGTCAATAAAAGACCAGCGGGGAAATTACAGCGGGGTACTGCTCAGGGCACAGAGGTCCATTACCATTACCTTAACAAATGTCCCCCACTTGCTCATCATTCTCCCTAACCCACTGAAAGCTCTTTTTCTCCTCTGTATACTTTTCTACACACAGAAACGCACATTCATACTCCAGCGCTGCAGATAAAAAAGCTGCTCTCCGTGTTCCCATGAAGCGCTGTATCCCTGGGATGGATTGAGCCCACGTGGCGATAAGGGGTGTGATTATTCATTTGTGTCAGAGATCTAGTGCCTGGAGATAAGATGGGCCCTCGGCAACAATGTAGGGCCTCAGAGAGGGTAGATAATCGAGCCACTGACCCCTGTAGTATGCTAGACTCAACCACTCGCCTGCTTCCTCTCTGTTTTCTTTCAACGGGCTTTATCTGCTGGGAGTAGCACAGCGTTGCGTGCCTATCTTACTGTACCAGCTTGGCAGCGTTCCTACACGCCGATGTCAGTCCCCAAGGTACAAAAGCCTCTGTACGGCTTAGTTTGTGTGGAGAAAGCAAGAGGGAGCGGAAAGCGCAGAGGGAGGATGGAGGAGATAATCTGGCACATGGCTCCTGTTTAAGGCCTGTGGATCTGGAAATGAGAAGGAGCGTACACGACGGCAGAATTATCATATTTTTCTTTCCAAGTTCTGTTTATCTGAGTAGGAAGATAAATACCTTCATGTCCCAAAGTGGAAATGAAATGAATTTCACATACAGTGTACTGTACATG
>JAJHUR010089144.1:0-33470 GCA_027495735.1 Lutjanus campechanus | reverse complement strand
ATATATATATATATATATAGCTATGACAAGAAGTTGTAAGTGGGCCTAAAAGTTCATTTCAAGTCACATAAGACCGTCTTAACACTGTCATAACCACGTCATGAACATGAATGTTCATGACCATTGTCTTGAGGTGTAATTTGGTCAATTATATCATTTCAATGCAAAGTTAACATTGTTTAAGATGTCTATGTTGTAAAACTCTGACATTATTCAAGCCAATTATGTCTTATGTCAACTTGACATTATTAGATGTAAAGAAACTATTTAGTTTTGTTAAATAGTTCTGTTTTAACACTACATTATACTGTCATGTGTGGTTAGTTTTGACACTGGCTATCATGAGACTGTTATAAGTGTGTCATGCATAATTTCCTTGACCTCAAGTTAAGTGGTACTTTTTGGACTTGTCATAAAGTTGTCATTGTGTTGTGAGGCCAGTTTACAGAGTACAGTACAAAGGTGATTTATCTTACAGAGTTACCTGATAGACAAATAGCAGTTAGCTAATTTACTTGTTGTTAAAGTAGGGTAATGGCAAAGACACCGAAAGGTTATGTAGTCTTTTACTACTCATTACTGTGTAATGACTTATGCACACCCCTGTCAAATAGTTACTAAATGTTACTGAAACTCCTCTTTCCTCTCCTCTGCTCAGCTAAGAGAAAGTGCTCACTGGACTTCTTCAGGTCAAACAAAAAGTCCTTACGCAGATGATGTGAATGTTTTTATAAAAACACGACGTGCACATAGCCTGGCACTAAATGAGAAAGCATCTTCTGCATAAGTAAACTGGGAGAACAGTGAGGCGTGAGGAGAGTGGGGCGTCACCCAATATGTGTACAGCTCTTAAGCAGGGGAGAGAGAGTATGATGACTTTAGGGACTAAGAAACAAAACTGGGAGGGTGTAGTGGAGATAGTTGGTTGCTCCCCAAGCTGTTGTATAGAGGTAGAGGTCTGGTTGGTTATAATTTGGTTGTCTCGACTCTGTGGCAAAGCCTGACAGGACATAAGACCTAGCGGAGCAGATGCAGAAGGTACCCCTTGAAAGTCTTTGGGTCAAAGCAGCATTGGACAAGGGCAGTTGGTCTTTACGTGCCTCTGGATAAATTTGGACAGCACCTTAATACAGTCATTGTACCTTATTGGACATGGCCTGGGTATGGCTGAGGATGGTTTGACTTCTAAATCATGACAGACACTTATTCCCTCTGCAAGGTGAGCAGGTGGATTTAACAGATCTTCTTGGTCTTGCAGGCATTGGTGCTTTCTGAGGACAGAAGGATGCCCATTGAAATATCAAGGTTATGGCTACATGAGGAGCCTCTGTACTTCTTTGTAAAGTCTTGGACTCTGCTGCTGGCAGAGATGGCACAATTATATATTTTTTACTCAAGTAGAATTACAGATACCTGTGTAAATTCTTTTTAAAAAGTAGCCCTATGAAGGACTTTTCTAACAGCTGTTGGTGGAAAGCTAAACCTTACCTTTTCTCTGCAGTTGAGTCACCTTCGCTTGTCTGTTTTGACTTGTTGTGTTTTTTATGTCATTTTTGTCCTGTTGTGCTTTATATGCTCAGATGGATACACCAAGGAGTCGTCTTTTTTTGTGTTAGTGTCCCGTTCATTTTGACTATGTTAAACTGGGTCATCTGTTGAAGATAGCCAGGCCCTGCGAGCTATGCCAGAGAATGGTTACTCTGTGACTGATGAGTGCAAGCGCAGCTTCCCTTCGCTGATTGTCAGTGCTGCTGTGGGCAACTGGCAGGAGGGCAACTTCTGTCCCTTTCAACCCCCAACCTCGACAAGTTTAAAGCTGCAGGGAGCCAGTCCACCACACCTGTGTTTAAGTGTTCAATCTGTGCTCTCTGGCAGCGAATAAGAAGTTGAGGTGGACTGTCGTTTTCAGCCCAGACTTTAGCCTGAAAGGTGGCTGGTGCACAAACTGATCTTTTTTTTCCCTTTGATTAATTTTACCTGTTATTTGTGTCTCTATCTCGTCTTCCTTTAGTCTTATTGTGAAATGCTTTGTGGCATCTGATCTAGAGAAGTGATAATAATGCACTTCACGTACTTAGTCTCATTGATAAAGCAGCAACTGAACTCCAGTGAAGGATTGTGTGGGGGCCACACAGATACATAGCACACCTTGATCAATGTGAGTGTCTTTTTGTTCATGGTGGAAACCTTTTATCCATAGAGTGTTCCAGACATAGTTGCCAAACCCATCAATTTTCTAGGGAGACTCCCATTTTTTTCAGGGTTACATCTTCCGATTTATGACAAATTTTCACAACCTTTTTTCCTTCCCGTTATCTCAACCTGTTTCTGGCAAGTCTATGATTTCTACCCCAGCAGTAAGCAATACAGCTACACTAAATGTGATGCACTTCGAGAGCTGCTTAAATTACATACATGCCCACCCCTCGTCCTCCTCAGTCCTCGGAGAAATGCAGAGTACTTAGGGAAAGAAATGCTCAAGCAAACTTCAAAAGTCCTGGAAAGAGGAATCCCAGTTTCTTATGAAAAGGGGCATAATTTTTCTAAGAGCAGCCTTACTAATGCACCCTTGAAAAAACATTCGTAAAATTGTAATTTTGTGTTATTATAATCAAATTCTAAACTGGATTAGCTGAGGCTAAATGCTGTGGTCTCAGTGTGTTTTCCAGCTTAGAAGTGTTAGTTAAAGGTCATCTGCAGGCATCTGTTTGGGGAAAAAATGCACTTGTTATTTTATGTTCATTTCAGTAAAAATAATGCAGGAAAAAAGTTAATGAAACCTCCCTATTACAGATTAGCTTTTTCTTTTCTTTCTTTCTTTTTTTTCTTTTTTACTAAGGGTGTGATTTAGGGTTTGGGACAGTGTGTTTCCTCTGTTTGTTTTTGGACCCAGGTACTCTGCCAAAGGATAAAAATATGCTGATTAACTTTGTATCAGGGCTGGCTAAACCGGCCATCTGGATTTTCAGGAAGAACACAGCACATGGTGTGGGTTCTGTGGACCCTGAGTAGACGGCTGGAGGCCTGTTGGATATTATAGCAAGTTATGATTTTCATTATAGTTTCTTTCCTCATGAGCATTTAGAATGCATCTCTGCTCATGTGGTGTATCCTCTTAGTAGATCAACAACTTTTAAAAACTCAGTTCTCCTCTCCTTTTCTCTTTACATCTCTCCATCTCGCCTTCATTTCCACCCCCACCACCTCCCTTGCTCTCCTCTTCTTCTCCTCCTCCTGTTTACTCTCCTCTCCTCTCCCTCTCTTCTCTCCTGCGATATTGCTACCTTGTTTGTATTTTTTTTCCTCTCTTATCTTCTGTCAGGCAGGAAAACAGCCATTTGGGGTCCTGCCGACACCAATTTCCACCACCAGAGCGAAACACACACTCTCTCTCAGGCACGCACGCACACACACACACACACACACACACACACACACACACACACACACACACACACACACCGATTTCCCCTGCCATATAGCCAGCCACCCTGCTCTGTCTAATATAGCTCTCAACACAATCTCACATCATCTTCTCATCCCCTCCTCTCTCTATCATCTTGCAGATCCCACCTGGTTTCTCCCCCCTCTTCACTCTCATTACCTTCCTTCCTTTTATTCCTCCTTCCTTTATGCACTTCTTTCGCTCCCTCCTTTCATCCTTCTTGTCTTTAGTCGCCACCCTCCATCACTTTCATTCCTGCCCCTATCTTTCCTCCGTCTATCCATATATTTATCTATCTATCCATCTGCAGTAACGAGAAAGCAGGGACTGCTCAGCTGGCCTGTTTGTGTGTGTGTGTGTGTGTGTGTGTGTGTGTGTGTGTTTATAAGACCATGGGAATTGCATTTCAGATGGGATCATTTGCCTTGGCATGGCTCTGCTCTGGTTCTTGTCAATCTGTGTATGTGTGTATGTGTGTGTGTGTGTGTGCCGTCTCGCCATCTCCTAGGTGATCTCTAATGTCACACACACTTACAGCCTTCCTCCTCTCATCCAATCAATCTCTGTCAGCGTGTGTGTGTGCGCGTGCAGGCGTCTCCTTTAGGCATATTTGACAGACGTCTAACAGACTTTACTGTGTGCACGTGTCAGTCTAAGTAGGGTATATAAAGTGTGTGTGTCCGTGTGTGTGTGTGGCTGTTTAGGATGCCAGTGGCAGCAGTCGTCTTACTTGTTCTGCTTGAGACCTGCCAGCAGATCTCTAATGAATCAGAGATCAGTTTGTGCGTTTGTCCAAGTGGCTGTGCGTCTGTCAGTAAGAGTGTATGTGTGTGGACATGTGTTACTCATGTTGTGGGGCCATACATATGTTCACATACTCACATTGTGGGGACCTGCCTTCCTTATGGGGACATATGCAAGTACCCATAATATAAATCACTAAATTTACGGTGAAGACTTAGGGATAGGGTTAGGCAAGTAGTTATTATGTGTATAGAGTTAGGATAAGTCTCCAGAAAAATAATATAAGTCAATATCATATACTCTCAAGTGATGGAAACATGACTCTTGTAGGGACATAAATCTGTTTACACACTATACATTATGGGGACCTGCTGTCCTTATGGGGACATAATGCAAGTCCCCATAACATAAATCATTAAATGTTAGGTTGAAGTCCTGGACTAGGGTTAGGGTAAGGTTAAGAGTTAGGCAAGTAGTCATCATGGGCATAGGGTTAGGGAAAGTCTCCAGAAAATGACTGCAAGTTGGTGTAATGTCCTCAGAAGTGATGGAAACATGACTCTGTGTTTGTGTGTATGTGCAGTCAACTCATCAACATATATTGTCAGTTCCTTCATGTGTCAGAAGACCAGAAGACGGCTGCTGAAACTCTTCACCCTCATGTCACATCTGTATGTCTCTACATGTGTTTGTGCATGCATACCAAAGGACATGCTGTGTTTAATGCCAACAGTCTTTACATTTCCCTCTCTAACTCAGCTGACAGCCAGCAGCTAAAGGCTTGTTTGTGTGTGTGTGAGAGTGTTTGTGTGTATGCCAGTGGAAACGCTCCACTCCCTTGTTGAATTAAAGGCCATGTTTTATGCAAATATAAGTTTTAAATTCTTATAAAGCAGCATTTCTATTAACTCTGTTAGAAGGCTGTATTTTGAGCATTAAGCACCCGACGTCTCTACTCTTGAACAGAGGCTCTGAATAGCAAATAGCCAACAAATGCGCACATTTTGTTTGTGGTGACAGATGTAAATAATTAACTACTAGCTACAAATTACAGCAATGTATTTAGCCATTTTTTGATGACAATATAAATTACTTGAACGTGGCCTATATAGTCTGCAATAACCACAACATTATGTAAATATCCACAGTCCAACAGACTCTATTTATCCTATTTATTTATTTATCCCATACATACATGCTCATACATTTATGAGCAATTTATTTTGCTGTATTTAGTATATTTACATTTTTGTTATAACTACTTTATTTGTGTATTTTCCTTGTAAAGGGATAGTTCAGCATGGTCCCAGTTAGTAGATTGAGAAAGTGGCAAATTAAAGTGGTGAAAAAAAAATCAAATTCAGTGTACACTTGAACGGATATTATTTTTTATAGGTAGGCCCCGTCTGCCACAGTACAATTCTGAGCTCCAGTTCCAGGAATTCTCTCCCCTTCGAATAAACCAGGACTACTCTGACCACAATCTTCTAAAGCAAATGCACTGACTATGCATAAGTACCTCATACATCCCACTTAAAAAAAACTGAACTATCCCTTAAAGTTTTCTTGTTTGTAGCTGTTTGTGTTGTTTGTCTTCTTTTTCTTATTAATTCTGATACCTGCCAAAGGCAAATTCCTTGTGCGCCTGCACTTGGGGATTAAAGTGATTCTGATACACAAACGGACAGAGAAGTGGCTTATCTACAGGAGATGTTTGGTAGTTTTTGTTGATCCTATTTTTAATGAATTGGTCACCTTGCCAATGCAATCCTTTCTAACTATTATGATATCAAGCTGATTACAGCAATAAATAACACCCACTCTTATCATCCTTATGTTCATTTAACTGTCAGGTTGATCTGAAGAGAAACTTTAGAAATATTGCAAAAAAGAAGAGAGAAAAAAAAAGCTTATAAAGCTGCTCTTTAAGAAGCACATTATGCTCACACACTAATGGCAGCAGTTGCTCACCTGCTAATCAGTGGAAATTTGACATTCTTTGTCTTGGCACTTTAATATCTGGACCGGACGAGTCACCGGTCAAACCACAGACCAAATTAAACAACGGATTAATTGGTTGTGATTTTGTATTTACACCTATGTAACCTATAAAGAAACTGTTTTAAAAAAGGGATCGTAACTATTTTAGCCGTCATGTTTTAAATGGGGGAAATAATTTTATGAAAGATGTTTGGTAAGGCTGTTTTCACACCTACCTTTTTCAGTCTGGACTTAAGGACTTTTCAGTTTGCTCTGGACTAAAATTAAGCAGACCACACTCCAGACCAAAAAGCCTGAAGTTGGTCGTGCAAAAAGAGGCAGTGCCTGTTCGGATAAAATTGAGTCATGATTCCATTTGTTTCTAGTGTGAAAACATTTTTTGGATGGTTTGGACCTATTGCAGGAAATTACGACAGATTATCATCAGAGCTGGAGACCAGATGTTTACTTGACATCTGGTAGTAGTGCCATAATAATAATATTACAGTGACAAGGATATGAATCTCTTCATTCAGCTCTGTCCATATATGGCCACCGAAGTCAGGCTCAATTGTAAACACGCTGATGTCAGACATATCCCCATCTACAAACCAATCAATGTCAAATATAGGGAGACACAGCCCACATGATGATGATAGGACACCGGTATGACATGTAAAAGTTCTTTAGTCCACTTCGATGTGAAACCAAAACTAACTAGACCAAATGTAAACAGTGTCTCAAAAAATTAACCTTGATTTGGACCTTGGTTCATATTTTTACGTATGACAGCACCCTAAAAATATTTTTTTTTGCATTTCACGTTGATTCATCCAACTGACAATTCATCAATAATTAATTAAAATATACAGATGTTGACTGTAGCCTGTGTAATCACACCGGTCCTCCACATAACATTCTTATGTGAACTTCTTTGTAACGATTTTGGTCTATGTTGACATGGGAAGCACTGAGACTTTACTGTCCGCTGTGTCTGCTGTCGGATATCAGCTCTCGATTGTGGATGAAGGTTGTGCTGCAACACTCCCACTGGACACTGTTTCATATAACAAGAGTGGGAGGACAGGGAGGTTATACTGATATGGCTGTAGAGGAGAGAAGCCATGTGATACTGATGTGACATTGACAATGATGGTGAATGACAAGTTTGTAGGACACAAAAGGCAAACAGAGTGGTCTGTGTGTGTGTGTGCATACTGTATGTGTGTGTGGATGCCTGGTTAACTACATGAGTTGTAGGAAACAAGGAGACAATAAAAGTTTGAAAGGTTTGTGCAAAACTATGCAAGGCTGTAGGAAAAGTAGATCACTGGAAAGAGAGTCTCTCTTGTTCACAGTGAGTGTTGTGTTAGCTGGTAGCAGTCGGATGCAACATGAGGCACATAAATGTGACACAAGTGCATACAATATAAACAACATAAAGACATAAAAATGCAGATATCCTCTATGTGTCACGACTTAATGCAAAGACACATCTCTCAGAAATAAAAATGTTTCTACTTGTTGTTATCTTGGACTGTATGATGCAACAGTTAGCTTTCCCAATCATGTGTTAAATGAATAATTTAACCTTTGAGCATGCTGTAATTAACTGTGTTACTATCTAAATGTATTGGAAATTGTAACAGAAGAAAATGCGAATGAATGCTTGTTTCCATCCACCACCGTGATGAGATTATCCGGAGTTGGTTCATCGAGCAGTTGCACCTCAAATGGTGAAAAACAATGTCGAAAACAGGATGGAGATATGACATTTCTGTTTGTTTCGTGTGTTTATGTGAGGAAGCTACGCCAGAGAGATAAATGGATGGATACAGAGCCATGGGAGCGATGAGGAGACAGAGGAAACAGCTCACCTGTCAAATGAGTTAAAGTGTTTCTATCTCTCACAAAGTGTATCAATTCTTTTTCAAAAGAGGCATAAACCATTTCTACCTTTTTTTTTTCCAAATGCGATGCTTCAGAATGTCGGTGGAAGCTGATAAGGTTGCTTGATTTTGTATCGATATGTTCCAAAACTTTGCATATTGGCTGATATGAGTATTGAGCCGCTGCCAGAGCATTTAAAAAGTCCAATCAACTCGGACAGACAATAGCCTGTTCTTTTACCCGCAACCCAAAAACAGTTCAGTCCCATCCAGTTCACAATCACAAAGTCACAGAGTCAAGTTGAAAAGTCAGTCCAAGTTTTACTGCGAGACTTATTATCAGAAAAACAACAAATCCCTACAAAACCAAACCAGAAAATAAAGATTGAAATAACAACGTCAGTATTGCAGTTCAATAACAGATATTATGCATAATTCATTCATACACTGGGTACTCACAGTAGCGATGGTCAGTCAGCCAGTAGCTTAAGTAGGCTTGCATCGTCGGCCTTGGCTCTGCCAAGAAACAGGCAACTCCTGAGTAGCTCTGACTGGAAAATACACAATCCACCAGATTATTCCTCCTCCTGACAGAGTCCACAGCAGACGAGGCTTCTGCTTACCATGAGCTGGCTACAATAAAGCTGACTTTGCAACGCGATCTGATGCAGAGGTAAAGCTGCCTTTTCTCTGACCATGTAAAATTCGGAATGCTGCTGGGAAGTAGCAGGGTCTCGTTTCAGGGCTAATAAATTATGTATCGGGTCAGTGCATAGACTTGCACGGTCGTGTTAAGGTTTTTAGTCCACAAAACACTGCTGGAGTTTCATAGGAAAACAGCACTACAGAATCTCCCAAACAATGTAAGTGAATGGTGATCAGTTTTCAAATGTCAAGAAGCAACCGAAAAAAAGACATGCAAGTGAACAGCATGTCAGGGCTTTAGGAGACTTGGATTGCACCAGGCATCAGGGTGAGTAGATAATGTCTGAATTTTCATTTTTGGTTGAAATATCCCTTTAATGTAGATGTCCCAAGATCTTAAAGTATTTCTTTAAGGATGTCTGGAGATTTATTCCACTTTCTGAGGGCACATTGTATTTCCTCTCTCATCCATACTATGCAGTTCTATATATACCGTTTATATGCCTAAATATTGTCCATATTCATGCTGCTGTTAAGGAAACGGTCTGCTTTGTTGGTGCTGGAGAGCAGCTTTTGTCGAGGGCTGACGTCAAGGTGAGTGTGACGCTGAACTGACAATGGAGGAGCACACAAATGCACCACAAATCACATGGACTTAACGTGAAATACGACTAACTTCAAATTAACACACAGGGTTTCATGGAGAGCTTTTGAATCCAGCACTGTGCACACTGACAGCCTGAGAAAAAGGAAAGAGCGGAGCAGAAAATGTGGATTGTTGTATTCACCTACATTCCCTCTTTTTTTACATCTCTTTTTTTTCCCTGATGAAAAGAAGTAAGAGAGAAAAGGGGAGAGAATTGCTAATGTAATTTACCAGGCTTTGGAGAGTCATTTCTATGCCAGCCACACACACACACACACACACACACACACACACACACACACACACACACACACACAGCTGGTTGACGATGTGAGTCATTCTCCAGTTGGCACGGAAGCATCTCTGTCTCAGAGTAAGAAACTGGTTAAATAGAATCCAACTGGAGAAAACAAGCAGCAGTTCAAGGTTTTGTTTGTCTGGTCTTTTCAGTGTCAACTGTAATTGACTCTTCTCGCTGAAAAGAGACACAAACATGGAAGAATGGAAGGAAAGAAGGAGAAAACAAAGAAAGAAAGAAACCCAATTTCTTAGAGAACCCTGAAAGGAAAAAGAGGGTTGGTGGTCTCAAATCCTGTTCAAGACACAGCTGGAAATGGGTTATGTAGTGTGTGTGTGTGTGTGTGTGTGTGTGTGTGTGTGTGTGTGTGTGTGTGTGTGTGTCAGCATCATTCAATGGGTTAGCCACCTCTGGCAAATCAATACATACTTACACACTCAGCGATAGATTGATGAAAAGTAATAGTTTGGGGTCTGACTCATACTGATAAAGCAGCGTGTGAATCCTGCAGGCAGGAAAAAAAAAAGAAATGTGATGATTACATTTTTCATCCACAGTTACCCAAATCACATTAACAGTCCAGTCCAGTCCTGTGCTGTTCTTGCGTGCAGCTCCTAATATGGCAGTGGTGTGTCCCCATGTCAGAGACCTCCAGCTTCAAAGGATGTGGCCTACACCTTGGTGTGTCCTTTAACTAGACCCCTGCACACTTGATACGTGGACCCAAACAAAATTTCAATGCAACGTGACCTGGACCGCTTTTGAATGATGTACCGCAATCACGTCACCTTTCCTGTCATTTTTTTTCGAGCTAGTTGCCGCATTAAGCAAGCTTGCCGTCAGAGGTTGGAGCTCAGGTTGAGAAAGTGTAATGGCATGTTCGAAACAAGCCATGCAAAGAAAAGACGGGTTGATGGTTGCACTTAAGGCTGAGTACTGTGAAATAACCTACACAGCTGCATACCAGAACGACAGAATAGGTCAATTGCCAATGACTCACAAAATAACAATTACTGTTGGAGAGTTCCGGCTTACCGGACCTGAACTACATTATCTAAGTCACCTGGCATGCAAAACAGTCACAGTTTGGTTAGTTTTAGCCATGAAAACAACTTTGGTAGGTTTAATAAATATAATAATGTAAGGGTAATTGAGTGGGAGAATGAACATGACAACATTTCTTAACTCCTTCCCTGCCAATGACAAGATATTCCGTCAATTGCTGTTTTCACTGCCAAGCCGTAGGGGATGCTGTGACGGATCATCTGACAAAAAAACTGGCTCTCAAGGAAGATGCTAGTATGTAGCATGAAATACATCGATGGTCAGCTGCAGATCCATGGGACAGGGAGCACCGTGGCACTGGCCACCCCTGAAATCTGATTGGCCACCCCAAGTTCCACTTCCTTATCTTTAAATTTGGTTCGCTATCTGTCCAAGTTAGATGCAGGACCTTAGTTTGAACCAACAGTTTAACAATTATTTATAAGGTACAATGAGGTACAATTTATTTTTGAGGACTTAAAGAATAAAGTATGGAAGGTTTATAATATATTTGGATGGTGTCACTTGGTTATGTTGTGATTGGTAGGACTGTTATCTTTTAAATTAAAAAAAATGTAAGCACAAGATTGTATGAAACTGCCGGATACTGTAATATTATTAATTAAAGTAGATATGAGAAATGTAATTTAATGCTAATCTGACATGTACTGTATGTATATACACACACATACTTCATGCCACCCCTGCATAAGTCAGTGCCCCATTTGTGCAAATATTAAAAGAAATGTCCACTGGTTGTGACAGTACTTATGGATTGTGTTGTGATAAACTTGAAAATATTTGTATGGTATTTACCTCAGACATCAGATATATCAACACCATCTCACCTCCACCCATGTATTTGTTTATACGTGTGCCTTTGCATTGCTTATTATGTCCTTCCATCTCTTTTTCCTTCCCCGTGAAGCTCTTTCATTAGTCTTATCACAACAATAATATAAATCTGTGGGTGGTTGTGTGTGATCGCTGCCTCTCTTGCCTCCTCTTTCTTGTAAACTCTCATTGGATACTGGTCTTTTTTTTTTTGTCTCGCGCTCGTTTCCAAGGCACCCCTGCTGCAACCGCATGCCTTCATTGTCTCCTTGTTTCCCACAACTCAGTTTTTGAATAGCATGCATGGTTAGCATCAGGGAAAGCTCACAATAATGCGAAGACATGTCTCTGAGCTGCTTGAACTACAGCACCTGTCCTAAGAGGCACATGTGTGTCTTCTGTCGATTTGAGGGGTTTTGTTCTCAAAGAAATGCTTCTGAGACGGTCAGATCGTGTGAAAAGTCTTCTAATCTGCATTCGCCCTAAAAAGGTTGAAAGTAGTTTGTTCTGTTTTTAAGTTTGCAAACACCAACATGCAATTTACAGTTAATTCTTGACATGAAATCTATCAGCAAATGATTGAGAGGATTAATATGCCTTCACCTCACTTACTCAAGGATATTTACCAAAGGTTTTTCAAATAAATATTCAGTTTGTGAGTCTGTGCCTGAGCATACTAATGAGTCTGGAGTCAAAACATTTCACATTTGTGTGTTATATAGCAGGCTTACTTGATTTTGACATGCCAGTTTGGATGTGAATTCATAAACTCCCACCACTGCACGAAAAACCTCATGGGGAACTGTAATACAGTTTGCAATTTCTCAAAACCCCCCAGACACCTGCAGAATAAGCTCAGACAAGCCAAACATGACTGTGTATATATGTGGTAATCAAAACCTGCACAGGGTTTCTCCTGGCTAATACGATTTCCAATGTTCTACCGGCTGAATCTGTGAGCAGGTATATATACACAAGTCAGACAAGACAAGAGTTTCATTCAAAAATGTCAACAAAGAAAAAAAAAATCCAGATATGGGGAGTCACATATTACATGTAACAGCATTAGCTTCCATACAATTACAGATATAATAGACTGAATCAGAAAAATAGAAAATACATTTCAAAATAATGACCAAAATACCACCATGCACAGTGTGCACACATTACAATACTGCACAAGTCTCATAACAAGACTCGAGTTTCAGTGAAACCAACAAATCTGATAGTCAAGTCATTATCATGACCTCTAGTTAAAAAACAAACAAACACTTCACTGCTTGGAAATTTCAGTTATTTTGTCTTTAAATCAGAGAGGAGGAACAAGTAAAGTGACAGTTCTGCCTTCAGTTGTGACAATACTGTCATCATCGAAGAACTCAACATCTAATCTACTGAAACAACAGGTACTATCAGCTAACTTTGGCTACACAGACCAAATGCTGATGTTTGCTCTACAGACTGCTAAGAGTACTAATATTAGTTATACAGACCAACTGCTAATGTAAGCTACAAAGACCAACCGCTAACATAAGCTACACAGAACAACAGCTAATGCTACCAACTGTTAACATTAGCCACACAGGAATTCAGTTAGCTGTCAGTACTACTACTACTACAGAAAAATACTTTTGGACTACAGATGGTGATGCTCTTGTGTGGGTAAAAACACAAGACCCAGAGTACATTCATGTCAATTTACTTTAAGTTTGAGAGTGAATAACATACTTAACAAAGTACATTTGAAAGTGCATAATTACAGCTATTAATCTAAACTTGCATTTGCACACAACAACGGAAGGAATAGCTGGACAAACAATTAATACATCAAACAATGAACATAAAACAATATACAGGGCTAAACAATGTAATCATATTTGATATGGAGGTTATCCAAAAGAAACAGAAAGTTATATTACGTTAATATTGTGATACTTGGATTAGGTTACAAACTTTTTTTTTTTTTTTTTTTTACAGGTAATAAGTAACTAGATCAGAATACATTTTTTAAAGTAACACTACCAACCACTAAGGTTAGCTACACAGGCCAACTTCTGAAGTTAGCTACACAGACAAACCAACGTAACACAGGTGTGCAGGTAAAAACTCACGCCCCAGAATAAGTGTGTCAGCTGAAGTTTGAAGGTGAATAACATACTTAAAAAATATATATTTAAAAGCACATAATTACAGCTATTGATAAGTGGTACTTTTAGACCGAATGCTGTTACTACAAGGACCAGTTCATGTTCAATCACTCGGGTCCAAATTTCAGTTGGACACAAACAACAGCGTTAAATGCAGGGTAGTAGGGATGTTAATGATTAATTATTAATCAACTACTTGCTGTTAAGAACTGAACTGATTAAAAATGTTGTTAGCTGATAATTATTTGATGGAAATGAATATAAATGGCAGTAACTGCACCTCATTTGACTTCTTTTTTGGTCTGGTGGAGCCACTTGATGAATAAAGAAACTAACTTAAAATGAGAAAAAAAAAGGAAATGAAAAACAACAAACAAAGTGAGTAACAAAGTGAGTTTTGTATCCTATTAATCATTAATGATTAATCAAATGTTTTTGTTTTCGGTGAAGGGAAATGCACAAAATTTGTAACCCATTGCTAGAGAGAGAGTCAGGTAGGCTGCAGGTTGTAGGGAGAGATTTTATTTTATTTCATGTGGCCTGTACAATGTTCTAAATAGATAATAAATTTTAAATTAAAAAAAAAAGTTTAAATTGATAGGTTTGGACAGAAATGGTATTTTTGCATTTAAGTACAGAAAACGGGTACAAGAGTACTGGTGCCAAAATCCTGGTACTGGAATTGGCACCATATCAGTTCAAATGTCAACAATACCCAACCCTACTCCCATCCCTGGATATCGCTCGGATGCTGTGCTATAGCCCACCAATGAGATGAGGTTTCTGGAGGACAGCAGAGGACGGCGATGATGCTCGGCTACATCATCTTTCATTACCGCTGCAAGTGAGCGCTAATTGTTGCCTCATTCTCTTTGAAAGTAAAGTCAGCATTTTATCTTGCGTCACTTTTTTGTATGCAGACTCCGTGGTGCGCGATCATGTCACCTACGAATGTGTGTCAGGGTAACATGTCTGCAAAATACGTGTGCGTAGCAGTCTATCAAACAAGGCCCGTAGCACTCATTAAGTCCACAGAGTATTAGTGAAAGCACAGAGAGGTCTGAGAGAAGCCGAGTGAATGAGAGCGGCTGGCCTTTGATCAAAGTCTGACAACACTATACTACAGGGAGATTACCATTACTCCGGGAGGTGGGGGCAGTGGGAGGGTTTGAGAAAGAGAGGGTGGGAGAGAGAAAAGTAAAAGGGATAAACTGAATCAATGTGAGAGAAATTCAAGGAGTGGAGAGAGACAGAGAGGAGAGGAGGAGGAGGGGAAAAAAGAAAGAGGTAGTTAAGAGAAAGAAAGAGGGGCAGGCTTTTGATCATGTGTAACAATACCCGGCTGTGAGGGGTGGTATATCGTTGCATCAGTTTTGCTTCATAAAGGAGTGACTGAAAGATATGAGCTCAATACAAACTGCGAGTATTCCCCAGTCAGATCCCTCTCTAAAACACACGTGCACACACACACACGCGCGCACACACACACGCAGGTTTTCTGCAAGTCAAACCATATTCTGTGCTCAGGCTCGCTATGTAAATTCAATGAGCTCTGTCTGCTCGCATTGATTTAACACCCTCTCACAATCGAAATGTGGCAGGTGTGCGGGCGTGTGCTTTCATGTCTGTGCACAGCGCTGCCGCAGTCAAGTAAGGAGCCCAGGTGCTGAACAGCAGAGCGAGGCACGGATCAGCATGCAGCACAGCGAGCTCCTCTGCTGCCTGTGCTGTGGCACCAAATAACACGTTGCAAAAGCAGTTACACACAATTTTGGACATGTGTCGGCCGGATATATCAGTGTTGGACACAGGTAATTTCTATGTAATCGACATTCTCACAAAATGCAAGTAGTTTTGTAGGCTATACATTGCTGCGTGGATGTGTTTGTTGGCAGGGTTATAGATGAGGGTGAGGGTGGACTGAAACTTTCACAAACTTTTCTCCCAAGATCCTTCCTTCAATATGAAAGGGTTATAGACCTTTCTCACAGTTGACATTTCTACTTGTCTTGTTTTTTTCTGAAAGCCTCAGCAATTCTTTTGCAGATATATGATAATATTTTTGCTAACCTGAGCAAAGACCGCTTTCATCATCATCAGTCCACATTTACTGTTTATGCATCCCATCACCGGGGTCAGCAACGCCAACGCTGCCAGCTGATGTGCTTGACATGGGGTCTCACAAGCAAGCAGCACTTACAAGTGCATCCCCATCCCTTGTTACTGTAACACACAGTGTTTATGAACATTTGTTGCACGTACTGCCTGGTACTGGAATCATTTCGAATGAATTTCAGCCACACTTTAGACCATTTAGCTTGGGATTTTAACCATGTTTATAGTAGCTACTTGCTAACGGAAGGTTGCCTCCTACTAGAGCCATATAGAGTTAGTGTTGCCCTTATGCTAACTAGGAGCAGGCATGTGGCACCGAAATGAGGCACCGTAACCTGCTTTGTGATTTGGTCCAATAGGTTACCGGTTGGAACCGGTGCCATGTTGGCATCGTGTTTTCATACCCAACCTCTCAGCTAAACAGGAATTAAGTAATACTGGGGAAAATAATAACATTAGGGACATTACTTGCAGTTGTCATGTCAGGCTGTTTACTATGAGAAAGAAACACTGTCAGAAGAGATTGTTTCAGTCAACCCTTAATTAAGTTTTTAAAATCTGAAAATCAGCAAGATTGTGGTAATTTGAGCCACCAGCTACACCTCTAGATGTCCAGTCCCACACCAGGTCCGACAATAAGACCAAAAGGAGGGCAATTTTGGCTCTGCAGTGAGCACTAATTGCTTCTACTTGGCAAAACATGGTGAAGTGCCCTCTGCAGTGCACTGTCAGTGGATAAAACATGATAAAGTGGCCTCTAGAGTGTGCTCATCCAGTAATCAAGTGCCCTCTAGGGTGCTCTTCCAGTAGACAAAATGTGATAAAGTGCCCTCTATGGAGCCCCTCTAATGGAAAAAATGCTAAGCAGTGCCATATTAGCTGCCCTATATGTGAGAATTTGTTGACCTCCATGTGCCTTGTCATAAATGCACCACGTCTTTTGGTGGTGCATTTATGGTGCATTTACGGTGGTACCCTGTTTTGTCTATTTTTTCGCCCACACTCCTCAGAGACCCTAAGTCTGTCACTAAAGTCAGCACCTCGGAGTCTGTGGTTCTCTGTCAAATAACACAGGGTTGCTCCCTCTAGGTTTTGAGTAAGCTGAGATGGACAGATGCATTGGAGTAATGCAAGCATTGTACTGGACTACTGTTGTGAAGAGAGAGCTGAGCCAGAAGGCAAAGCTTTCAATTTACCGGTTGATTTATGTCCTAACCCTCACCTATGGTCATGAGCTTTGGGTGGTGATGGAGATTTGCGAATGTCCATGATCTACGACAACAGATCTGATGTTTTGACCCCTAAGTACACCATCAACTTTCGGCCTGAGGTGTTCTGGCACCAGTTTCACTTATGAACAGCCTTATGCTTGAAAATGGTGTTTGTTAAGGCCAATCCATGGCTAGCATTGCAGTCCGATAACAACCCTACCAGCGGCTAATGGTCCAGATAACTCAGCTCCCAGGATCACAGGGGCAGACTAACCCATCCACCACGTTAAGGTGGCGATTCTTTCGGGGGATGCAAACAGCTGAAAAGAGTTTCCTTCGTAGGGTGACTAGACTCAAAATCAGAGATAGGGAGAGGAGCTCGGACGTCCAGAGCAAGCTCGGAATAGTAGCTCCTTCGTGTTGACAGGAGGTGGTTCTGGCATCTGGTCGGGGTGCCTCCTGGTCTGCCCTAGGAGTTTTCTTGGCACATCCAAATGGTAGAAGACCCCGGGATAGACCTAGAACATGCTGGAGGGATTATATATCTTATCTCAGGATCACCCGGGAGGAGCTGCAGAATGTTGCTGGGGAGAGGGATTTCTGGACAGCCTTGCTTAGCCTGCTGCGACCACAACCCAGAAACAGATAAGTGGAATAAAATAGATGATGGACACACATTGCGCTTCTTAATTTTGTGTTTGTATAGCACACATACACTAATTTGGAAAAAAAGGGCATCACGTGGAAACAGAAAACACCTAAGACTCAAAATTCTTTCATTTTTCATCTGTAGTTTAACTCCCTGGTGAAACAGACCATCCTCTTGATTCAGCTTCCAATGATTTGAAAAGGATCCACCCTGCCGAAAGATCCGTGAACAAGACACAATAAAAATGGACATTTCTTCGTGGATCAGTACAGTGTCACATTATTCCTTCCCTGCTCCGGCTGTTTTGATATTTCAAGTAAATTTCCCCCAAAACAGACGCTGTCTAAATTCCACATCGTGTTTGAGATTAAATCCACTGATTACATACTGAGACACGAAAAGGCCGCAGAAATATGGCCACAGGGACGAGATGGAACATCCGCATGGCCACACAGGGTGCTTCAAAATGACTTATGAGCTACAGAAAAACCTTTAAGTCGTCTCACACCTTCAGATGTGTTTTTTCTCTGTCAAGCTGCTGTCAGCTCCTCATCCCCTCCTCCTCGCTGCCCTCATTCCACCTCGACTATCGCAAACAGACACACAAATATTACAAACACACATCCCACAACACCGCCACCCCAACTCCAACACACACTCGCACGCTCACAAATAGAGGATATTGCCATGATGGACACCAAAGCTAGAGGGTGAAAATTGAGGCCGGACGTCACGTCAAACCAAGGACTCATAGCAGCTCAATACATCAGCCTGCATGAGTGTGTGTGCAGGTACATTTTTATTCCATCCTCACAAACACACACACACTAACAACTATTTTCCCCTTAATAGTCACCTGTGTATGTGTGTACACGCAGATAAACACACAATCAGGCACACACTCCATCACAGATTGTAACTGACAGATGAGTCACTCTAGACCTATTGAAACATGGAGAGACAGCGTGATAGTTGTCACACTCGTTTACTGATGTCTCTCCATCCATCTCAGGGCTCATGTGTCCGTCTTTAGAGAGATGAACAGAGAGATGGAGGTGTGACCTCTCGCAGATTGCCTGAACCCATCCCTCCATGCAGTTTCTCTTTCATACTGCCACTCTGTTTTTTAACTGTCTCCCGTCTCCAATCTCACACTTCTTTTTCCGCACTTTCACCCCCTTTCTTTTCTTATCTCTCTGTCTCTTTTTTTCCTCCCCTCATCTCCCTACCCTCTTCGACAGGCTTTCTGTGCTTGGCGTCGCTGTGCAGGGAAACGCAGCCCTCTAAGAACCCAACTGCGATACACAATGCCGACGCTCCTGCGTCACTTTGAGATAGTGAACAAATAACCTGGAGAAACCCGTCACAGCTGGAGAGATCTTAAGCGGCGCAGTGTGATCTCATGGTAATTTCTAGAAATTTATACGAAAAGCAGCTCTGACTGCTTTTGTTAGTTCTGTATGAAAAATTGAAAAGGTGGGAACGGCTGCAGAATCTCATTACGTGAGGTGCCTAAGGGGCGGTTAGGAGGGTAAAAAAAACAATGAACAAGGCACTACAAAGGTACCAAAATTTACTCCTCCAATACTTCACCTGCTGAGGTTCCATGGTGATTTACCACAATGCAGCTTAAATGTGCTCTAAACAAGATTATCTGTGCTTAGACTTGGCTGTTAATAATAAAAACAGAGGTGTAGTCACATGGATTTTACCATATTTTGACATGGATTTTTTGCTGGATATAGATGAGTACATTGAGCTCATGGTCATAGTAGAATGACGTCGCAGGTGGTTTGCAGAAGAGTGTAAAGCAAGGTGGGTTGAGGATTAACGCTTTCTAGTTTGAGGCCATGTTACTCGACCGACAAATTACATGTCACAATTCCTTCTGGAATTAAACACACATACAGCCCTGTCTCCTAGAAATTAGGTTTATACACAACTAATGTGCAACAACAAATACAATTTTTGAGGGAAACATAATGCCAAGTGAAATAGGTTTCCATTCAATATAGTGAGGGCATGTGTTCGTACCTGGCAAGTTGCAAAAATGCCACTGACAACAAATCATCCACGAGTAGCAGCATTATTCCAAAGCAATGACATTCTTTTTTAAAATTACTGTTTGACAAAATGATCTAACCATAACTGTAATCAATAATCCAAGATTGGTTAGGAGGACTCTGTATCAATGTGCTCACTAGAGCAAGCAGCTGATGGGAGTGAGCACTCAACTTGATTGCAAATCATGATCTTTCGCTATCTGTAACCAAAGTGCTTTTTTTTTTGCCTAAACCTACCCCAAATTATAACTTGTGTTGCCCGACCTACCCAAAACGTTTCACAACTTTCATTGCCTGAATTGATCCAAATGACATTTACAGTATTTCATTACCTTAACTAAAGCACTTTTGTCTCAGGAGTCTGGATGCAAATCCTGGTCCTGCACTTTGCACGCCCAACACCCAATCCCAACCACCACCTTGCAAATCCAGTGCGTTATATAAATGTATTGCTTCAAGGAAACTTGTCTGTGGACATGATCTAGGCAGGAATTATGTTTGTCACCACAATGTAATTATGAAAAGTATTTAGTTATATGTAAACATAATTTCTGGGAGACAGGGTTGAAATATATACATATACAAAACGATAGTGGTCAAGGACATGGATGAAGAGGGTTGACTGCATAGAGATAAGTAGGGGCCAGCTAGGTTTGGGGTTTGATTAGAGCAGCTACAAAACTGCGGGCCGAGACTCAGGGTGGGGACATGTCTCAATGAACTTCAGTGCTTAATCATCCCCCTGTGGTTCCTATGATAGAGGAGGGAAAGAAGAATTACTTAGATGGAAGCATTAACCCTAACACGCATGTTTATGATGCGGTGAGGAAACTGGAGCACCTGGCAGAGACCCACACAAACAGGTTTAAACCTGTGGGGCTTTTCTATCCGTAGTTTCGGCCGCATCGGGTCAAACCTTGCCTCCCTGATTTTCACTTCCATTACCAATTTTAATGTGCCGAGCTGTGCCAAGTCACGCATGAGATGGACCTTCTCTGGAGTGGGGCCAAAGCAGAATCTGAATGTCTGTGCTTTATTTTACTGTTTCATGTTCCATTCAGCTGTATAGGAGTTGTGTTAAGTTACTCCCAATGACAACACATTTCTTGACTTTGCTGATTTGTAATAAAAGCAAATAATAGAAATGAATAATGTAATAAAAAATGTGAAGAAAAGAAAAGGATTTATTCACTGTTTTACAGCCCAGTTACACTCATCTTCAGTTACTCTCATCTTAAAGTCTGCCCTTGCAGCCAAACTCCCTCTGCAGAATTTGTAATTCTAAATTATAATAAAATCACCCTTTGCTCTCGATGAACATAAACCCTAATTCCCAAAGCTATTACAGGAATTCCTTGCTTAAATGTGAACAAATGTTATTTTGGGGATTCTGATTCTGTTGTTTTTCTTGGAAACACAGTTTTTATTCAGCTGGAGTGTCCCTATTGGGTTTGATGGGAGTCTCAGTCTTGTGCATCAGAGAGGTTAAGACTGAGAGTAAAGAGGGAGCAGAGAGAAGGGGTAAGCTCTCATTTTACTAGTCAGTCTATGTTCCAACCCCTATCACTGGTTAGTGACAGAAAGAATGAGACTAAAATGACTGTCATTTATAGTTTTGTTAACAGAAGGAGCTGGGAATGGTACTGCTGCTCCTTCAGAATGAGATGAGAGAGAAATTAGGTTGTTCATGCATCTGATCAGGATGATTTGAGGTTGTTTCCCTGTAGGTTGTTTCCATGAAGTGGGAAGAGACCCTTGGTTGATATCTTCATGGGTCTAAAAAATTGCAACTGAATCCAAAAAGACCCAGAAATGTACTACCCAGAAACTGAACAAGACCCGTCTGTTATCTGAAAGCTGGGATCCACACCCATGCAGAGCTGAGAAATGATGGACCTGAACCCGGAGGAGACCCGTCTGTTATTTGAAAGCTGAGACCAGGACCCATGCAGAACTGACAAGTGTCGAACACGACCCAGCCGGGAGACAGACCCAATCAGTAAAAACTTAACAGCTGTTGGCTATTAACAAGTTGACCCTAATTTTCAAGTTGTCAAAACAAAACTTTGTGTCTTGGGCAGTCTTCTCCCCTGTGCCTGACTGTGACACATATAATCCATTCTGCTTGCCAAGAAAATTGGTAAAATACATCCAAAATATCTGTTATTCCTCTGTTGCTGATTGAAACAGCATGGCTAATCCACTCATTAAGTCCACCTGCTGTCATGGTGACGCATGACAAACACAACTTGCGTCAAGCAAAATAAAGATAACTGCCAACGTTAGTATTGGTAATTTGCTATCATCTGTGGCCTCAAAGACGTGTCTGACGTGTTTTGGTGGACCCGTTAACACCTCTACTTGTGGGTGCCCCAGGAAGAGCAGGAGGATGCAGCTTGGGAATAAGATATCTGAGGCCAGTATCACAATGATAGATTTTGACTGTGATTTAGATCAAACCAATAATCAGACTTCAGATAGAAAGCTGTTCTTAAAGAGGACTAATTTGCCATGAACTGTACTCAGCTGTTAACTCCAGCAGCAAATGTTTTTGTTGTGGAAGAATTCAATTGACGCGAAAAAATTTACAGTAGCATAAAATCTTAGCACAGTGCAGGAGCAGAGCTGAGATGCTGTGGCTACTTCTTGCTGCACTGCTCATTACTTCTACTAACTCATCATGTACTGTTTATTTCCAACAGGTTGCTGGAAATTCCTAAAAAACTGTTTCTGTCCTCATTACTTACTCCCCAATATGGTAGCAAATCACAAATTATGAGTCATGTTTTTCTCTCTCTCTTTTTTTTTTTAGTCATTTGGTGCAACCTCAAACATAGGTTGTATTTTGTTAGCCAGGAAGTAGGATATTGCCTTGGTCCAGACCTTTGAATCCACCCACTCCACCAAGTTGACTGATTTTCTGGTGTGGCATTGTGACATGCAACAGTGTTTTTTCGAGTAAAACATAAATGACCAATAAGCGCCATGGGGCAGGTCATTGTGAAGCTGTTGACAAAAGTTGTCAAGCTGTGCGCCGGAACCAAGGAGGAGCACTAACAACAATGGAGGATCAAGACAAGATAGATGATGCTATTGAGGCTGTTTTGGGTCAACTAAAGAAGTGTGTAAATCAGCTCAGGTTGCAGCAAAATAGTCACTGTTGTGTTTGCTGGCACAGAAAATACATGTCCATATGTGTTTATGCTGCTACATAAACACAATTATATAACATGTTTATGCAGCAGAGCGAGCTAAACATGACCCAACAAACACAATCGATCTGATTGCATTTGTTACTCTACCAGCACTTTCCAACTCTGCAGCTGCAAAACATATTCTAGTTTTAAGTTTTAATTGTCTTAAGCCTGACTTGTAGCCTCTAACTAGTTAGCTTTTCACAGTCTGGACCAACTCTGATGTGAAGAAACGTAAAGACGCGATAGTAACATTGCAAGGAGTAATTATTTTTGTAGTGAACACAACACACTTTATGGCTGATTAAATTAACCAGTCCTAACACACTTGATCTCACAGAACCATGTCAGGGCAAAAATCAAGTATACTGGCACAACACACCAGGGTTGACTTATGACATTAGATTCAGATGTACACATTGGCTTCTAGTGATAGTTTAGGGAAAATTGATTTACCCCTCCTTCCTTAGGGAAATTGGTTATAGCAGAGGCAATGTCAGACTGAATACGGAAATGGAGTGTAATGAGTTGACAGTTCAGTCTGATATCAGACAAGGTAGAGTAGATAAAATAAGTCAGTGTTTAGTTACATAAATCTGCTTAACTTGCATTAGAGTAATTTAAGAGCAGGATTTAATGTTTTTTTTTTTTTAATTTAAGATTCAAAACTCCAAGTCCATTAATGCAGGTAATAGTGGAAATTTGTCTTTGACTGGTGCATGGCACACGTAGAGATACAATAGCCTGAACTTTTAGTTTCCATGAAAAGTGCTCTAAAATATCTGATTCATTACATGAAAACAGCTATCCTGTTGCAGTCTCATGGTCACGCATTTCCTGATGATTAGAGCTGTTTTAAATGGCATTTACCTTTTCATACTCACAGTGCGGTTACATCACCTGTTGCCACCAGGGGGTGAACTCCTGCTCTTTATTCTACCCTGTAGCTTTTATATCACTGCTTTTCTCTTTCTTAATCCTTAATTTTTTTTTTCTCCCTCCTATTTTTCTCATCTTAATGCATTCAGCATCACCCGTCTCTCTTCATCCTTCCCTTCTCTCTCTCCTCAGCTCAACCCAAATGGCAGTCCTCTAATTGAATAATTTATTAGTTGGCTGCTTCAGAATTTATTACTTGGGTGGACATTAAACTCCCTCAAACACACACACTACTCTGTCCGAAGAAAAAGACAAAGAGAGGGAACAATTGGAGCAGGGAGACACGTGTAAGTAAGATTTAGGGGAGAAAGGGATTCAGAGGGTTGGGTGAATGTTGGGAGGACAGATTGATGAAAGGGTCAAGAACTGATGGAGAGAAGGAGGAAGAGGTAGGCTGAAGATGGAAATGTAAAGGGAAGACTTAATGGATGGTTAAGAATAAAGCTGAATAGTAAAAGGAGGGATAATGAGAAATACATTATTCACTTAAACAGCTGAAGTAAGGGGCAGAATTATGTCAAGCAAGACTTTATTTTACTGCAGTATCTGGGCCACACTGTTGCTTAACAAGTTCAAGACCCAACTTTACTTTTCTGACTTAGACAGGTGGCAGCTTCTTTTGTGCAAAGACTACTCCCACCATGAGTGTATACAATGGCTCAGCGTTTCTATTTAGTGTACAACCTGACTCAGCATTCTGTGCTAAAGGTAGCACTGACAACCCTAAAACAAATCACCTTCAGGTGTTAGTCGACCACGTAAACCAGCCTTCATCTAGTGTATACAAAAAGAGCAAGAACAGATTACTTCAAGGACATAGCTCTTGATTCAAATACAGTAAATGGATGGCCATGAGATATTTCACTCAAAACCACAAAAGTCAATGGTGGTGCTGAACGAAAAGTCATGTAAGCATGTAATACACTCGCCGATCCACTAGAGGATATCATGTCAGTGTCACATTTTGCCAAAACTAGGCATGAAAAGTACACATGTTGTTGGAAAAACCTCCAGATGGGCCAAGAGTCTTCAGGCCCTCCAAAACATAGTTTTCCTAAAGTTCAAGTTTATTGACCTTACCAACAATAAGACAATTATTACCATGTAGAACACGCATGTAGAAAGGTGCAGTAGAATAAAGAATGAGAAAGTCTGTGTAGGGAAGAGGTCAGGGTGGATGGGTGGGTAAGTGGGTTCTACCATGTGAAAATAAACTTTCACATGACAGATCTGGGTTTGATTCCTGTGAAGCAAAGTTGATTAAAGAAATGTACCAACATGCTACAGGAAAAGTCAGGGGCTCAACAAAGTCAGCAGGCTTCATCCCCTGAGAACCATGATTCATGGTAATCCATCCAAAAATTGTTATAGTTTACATCACAAAATTGTTTTCCTTGTAACTTTGTTGTGACCATTGTAATTTCTGCCTGGAAGGAAGGCAGGAAGGTGGTTGGTTTGGATGATGGCCAGACAAAGTACAGGACTTTGACACCAATCCTCTGGGGTTTGCAAGAAGACTCCTGTCCCCTGTCTGGTTTAGGCAACAATTGCATGTTGGTCAAGGTAAGAGAAAGAATCTGGTTTTGGTTAAAGGACCAGCGGAAGACCAGTAGGATTTAAGGGCATCTAGCAGCAGATTGCAGATACCTCGTCTCACTTTCCCCTTCCATGCATGTAGGAAAACCTACGCTGGCCATGAAACTCTGGAAACGGTAAAAGGCCCTATCTAGAGCCAGTTTTTGGCCTGTCCGTTCTGCGTGTTTCTGCTATATTCTGCCAATAAATCCCTGTAAATCTCACACACTGGTCCTTTGAATATTAATAAGCATGTTGTCTCAAGTCACTGCAGACCTTTTCTCTATTAAATCATATCACATTTTCTCTCTAACCTTCATCAAATGCTGTGAGTGCAATTAGAGCAGCACAAAACAAATAAAATACGTTGTCAGTGAACATTCTACTCATCAATATTTTTCCGTCTCACGGGATACATTAATTAACATTTCCTAATTATGTAAATAGAAAATGTAATTGCAGTCTGTATCATGTTTCCCAAGATCCTTGCTCCTTTACTAACTATATATTTATAACATGGTTTAAATTCTCAGTCTAAAGAAAAGGTCAGCAGAGACTACCCTCTTGTCTAGAAGATCCAACTGTAAATGTCACATTATTTAGCAGGCATGTAGTTCCTGGCCAAGGATGTTTCTGCCATTTACTGTTGCAGTTGGGATAAGGACACAGTGTAGACACTGCAAATGTTCAGGGATGACTCAATGACTCAAAAGCTTGAGGAAAATCCTGGAAGTAATTTCATACGTTTGTGAATAAATGGACCTGGAGATGAAGAGTGTCACAGGCAGGGACTGAGGAACAGAATAACACGTTCTTGAAACTGTTGAAATTATCTGTGACTCATGGAATTACAAGATACAAGACCGTTTTCTTTGGTGGTGTATTTATCAAAATCAATGCACTGGTATTATCTAGAAGTGCATTGATTCTCCTGTGGTTAAGATTAGACTAGACTAGCCTGGGAACTAAAAGAATCTCCCAAGCTTGTGTTTTCATTTGCCCTGGCAAATACATCTGACCAACTTCCCATTTGGACAGAATTTCACCAGCCTTGGATCCGATTGAGCAAATCAAACCAGTTATTTAACAATGATAATAAAAATGTGGCAGGTTCTGATTGATTGATTGATGATTGACAGACAGCATCATCAGTTCAGATTTGAAAAGGCACGTGTCACACGTTTTGATGCCCTGATGGGTTGTAGGTGTATCCAATTGCGTCAAACTGTCAAACTAGGCAGAGCTGATTAAATGTGGATCAAGACTGTTTCTGACTTTAAAAGTTTTCACAAACATATTTTAGTGTACTGTTTAGCTGTAACATGGGCAAAGTTGTAACCAGGCAGCAGCTGTTATGTGTCCTGCTTAGAAACAGACCAGGCTAAATCATATGTTCCGGTGCTCAGATTGGTTGTAGGTCTATCCAGCTGTGTACAGAAGCAATTTGACCCTTGCATGTTGATAACGTACCTTGGAACTGAAAGGTTCCAGATTAATTCACAAGCTAGTTGTAGATAGCAGTCTCACTCGGACAGTTTTGGGCATGTGTGCCTCCAGAGTGAAGCAAAGTCAGATTGTGGTATACCATACATACAGCAAACATTTACACCCAATTTACACCTGGCATTAAAATGCACATGTTCACGTATTCATCTTCATGTTAATGTAAGGTGTAATTGCTATGTGATCAGATGTGCTTGGTGACATCTGGTGGTAGTTTGACTTGCATTGTGCTCAGATCTTAGGTAAATATAAATGCAAACGGTACAACAATATGGATCACGGATCTGGATACAGGTCACATTTTAATAACAGATGCAAATGGGGTGTTAGTGAACCATTCTCTGCAATTCTTCATCATTTTCCCTATTTCTTTCTTGGACCCATACTTTCTCACCCTCTCCATCTACCTTCTCCACTTTTTCTCTCTCCCAGCCTCTCTTGCACTCTGTCCCCTCATCTATCTTTTAGTCTTTTCAGCCATCTCTCTCACTCCGTCCCTGTATCTCGCTTCCTGGCTCGCTCTCTCCTGCCTCACAGCCTTCCCTCAGGCCTAGCTTGTAGTTTTCTGTCCATCAGCACTTTGGGGAAAACGAGAGAGGGGAAAAGATGAGAGGAAGCGAGCGCAGGGCCTTGAGGCCTGCCGGCAGAGCGGCGGCGAGGCGACAGGAGAGGAGAGAATGAAGAATCTGAAGTGGAGAGAGCGAGGCCAGTGGACCTTCCACTCCTCGATGTCCGGGCGTTGACAAATGGCTGTCTAATGACCTGAGATTAACTGGCTGAGAGGTCAAGATGAAAAGAGGACCCCTGAAGACAGAGCAGGGAAAAAGAGTGAAAAATATCACGGGGAGAGAAAAAGAGTGAATGAGAGTGAGATGAATAGACCTCCCTCCTGAGTACAGAGTTTCCAGCTGTTGGTTGAAGACTGTTAGCAGTGTGAGGAGGAAATAGATGGATTGCAGTGTTTGTCTTACTTAAACCTTCCTCAAGTTCTGCAGTCAGAGGCAGTTGGCTGGTTAAACTGACAGAAAGAGCCTACACAGTGTGTTGTAGCAGAAAAATGATTTAAATATGTATCGGCTGCTGTAGACAAAAGGCAAATCTGATAAAGACAGTGGTGATGAGAACACATAGACTGTATGATAAATAGTGGATGGAGTTTCTGGGTGTCAAGTCAGTCTGGAGGCACTTTAAACCTGCATTCCTTATAATGACCAGCAGGGGGCAACTCTGCTGGTTTAAAAAAGTAGTAGATATTATACATGTGGTATACGTTGTAAAAAAGTTGTAGTTTGGTTAGTCTTGAGCTGGGGACACACTACAAGATTTTTGGCCAGATTTTACCCACGATTTGCAGTTGGGGCTAGTCTGCGCCAGTCAGCTGTAGTTGGGGACAGTCGTCATGGCAAGTCAGCGCAGAATCTGTTAGTGTGTGAGGTGAACAGACTCCGCCCGACTTCAGGTGTTGATGTTTGAATCTTTTGAGCCGACTGTGGACGCAGTCGTGTAGTGTGTGATCCCTCATCTGCTGCAGTCCTTAAATGTGTGGATCCCCAGTCTTTAAAAGAATCTGCTGAAGCCAGTCGTGTAGTGTGTGCTCCAAGTCTTTTCAAAATCTGCAAAGACTGTGAAAATCTTGTAGTGTGTCCCCAGCTTTAGGCACAAAAACTACTTGATTAGGATCAAGAAAAGGTTGTGGCTTGGGATAAATAATTATGTTACCTATATCACATGAAGGAAGTGACTCTCAACAACATAACACATGTGAAACATATAGTTTACGATGTAAAATGGTCACAGTTTGGTTAGGTTAAGGTGCAAAAAACTTTATTTAGAGAACAAAACTACTTTGGTAGGTTTGGGAAAACATTGTGGTTTGGGTTAAAATAACGTGTTATGTGTGTCACATGATGGAAGTGACAGAAGTCACAGAATGGATGTCACACCAATAACAACATTTTAAGTTACTCAAAACTTTAAATAACGCTACGTTGACTTTTTACCCCACACAGGACTCAAAATCTGGTCTCCTGGGTGAAAGTCCTGTGCTTGTTTGAGCGAGACATCCACCCCACCTCCTCCAAATGTGGAGTTTCTCAGTCCTTGTACTTCTCCTCTTGTACTTATTATGTCCACTAGGGGCACCACCTAACAAGAAACAGACATATCAGTCAGAATAAAATGCCTGAACACACATGTTTTTCAGGTGAGGATGGGCTGCTACTTCTCGCTTGATTTATGACCTTAGTAAGTGGTTTCCTAATGAGTTTATGATCTCAGTTAATAAACAACAAATAAACAATAAAGCAGAGAATGCTTTAGGGCGGGGCTACCATGTGACTGACAAGACACTCTAAGCGACATCAGCACGATGTCCAACACACAGGGCTCACAAAACTCAAATCAAACTGTCAAACTAGACAGTGCTGATCAAATATGACTCAAGATTCTGACATTGCATTGCCTATTTCTAAAATGTAATTTTTTTTTTGTTTAGTTACATTTTAGTTAAAATGTTTTAGTTTACTTTTTAGATGAAATACAAGAATCATCATGACCAGGCAGCCGCTATTGTGCTTCTAGTTCCCAGTGGAGCCTCCCGAAACTCAGATCAAACTATAAAACTAGGTAGTGTTGATCAAATATGGATCAATATTCTGTTACTACATTGCCTATTTCTCTCTTAAAAGGTTTTTAGAAACATTTTAGTTCACCGTTTAGTTGTAAAATGAGACACTTTGTGCCCAGGCAGACAGTCATTATTTCCTGCTGAAATAAGTTGCAGTACATCGCCCTCCAGCTCCACGCTCTCGTTGGAACTGCGCACGCACTGGTTGCAAAATACCCAAGGTGGCAACCCTCAAAACTCGAGGCTTCACAACAATAGTCTACAAACCAATGAGTGATGTTGGGATACACTTGGGTACAAGTGTAGTTATTGCTTGCTGAATCTTGGAACCCATTGGCTATCATGTGCAGGCAACTGCCAATGTTGCCGAATCTGGTGTATCCAGATAACTGATAACAAATATCTGGGCTAAGACATTCACCTCTGTGTGCTACTCATTGTTTACAGTCCAATTAGCAATTTACTATGCTAGAATGGAGTTGGAGGTTAATCTCAACAAACAGATATCTGCATATGAATGCAGGTAAATTTGAAAAAAGCTAAATCGTCATCAGATGATAGCCAGTGGGTTCTGAGATCACATTTCAGCTAATGTGTTAATGCTTCCTTTTATTCCACATGGGAAGTTTACCTGAATGCAACCAAAGCCCACACAAACTTGACTGGTCAATACTACTCAGAGTACAAACGGAAACCAAAGCTGCACTCTACTGTGATATGTGAACCTTTAAATAGTTTGACAAGAGCAAAACAAAAAGTTAACACACTGTATCTTGTTGGAAGACATCTTTTCCCAAATTTGGCCATGTTCCACTACTGTTGGAAAATGTAGAGACAGTCTATCTGCCAGTATTCTGTAGCTACCAGCCTTCGTGGCTGTTGTTGAGAAAAAGTAAACTTGCTGTAACTCAGTTGTTATGAAGTAACTTTCATCTTCAAACTTTCAATTTTGTGAATTACTGTTACACACAGATACAGGTACAGCAAAAATACTGTACACTTTTGTACTGAACCTCTTCCTCAGATGCACCATAACAGACAGATATGAGACCCCAGAGTTAAACCAGAAACCACATCAAAGACCTGGGTTCAGTTCCTGGCAGCGGTGCTTCTGGCTCTCCCCCAATCAAACATAGTGGGATGTAAGTGAGGGATCCCATCTTTGCCACACACCAGTAAGACTGCTTTGTTTGTAATGTTTTTTATTCCCATGAAAACTTTAACCCTACTAACTCCAAAATGAGCATATACGAGACTTTGAATTTGGTGTGCATTACGACTTTCATAAAGTGTTTATGACTTTTAATATTTGCTTTCTTTTGTGGTTTGTTTTTTTTTGTCTGAATATAAGGGGTGTTCTTGTGCTCACTGAACAACACTGCTCTATATAACATGATCACATGGGATAGCATCTAAGTAACACATTTTGAGCGTCATGTCTATGCATTTCAGGATTTTTGCATTTCATTTAACACTTTAGTTCGGTGAATTATCGGCAGATGACCTTCGATGTTGTGGTGGTCTTTGTCATGGTCAACTTTGTGAAGTGGTCACAGCTTGGTTTGGTAATTACGACAAAATTTCACACAAATATCTAATAGGATAAATGATGAAGAGATGACATTTTATATCCAAAAGTTCAAAGATCAACTTCACTGTGACATCATGATGTTCAGCTCTGTTCTGTAAATAGTCTCTGAGTAACACATCCCCACAAAAATACATTTAATAACTATTTATCAAGTTCCTTTTAAGTCATCAATACATAAATGATATTAGTTTGGACAGACATGGATGTAAACACCAATTTGACTGGTTGGTGGAGGCAAGGTGCTGACTTATGCATAAAGTCAAGTGAACAAAGATAAAAAGGTGTTGTGATAACATGCGGAATGACCTAAGTTATTCCTACGCCATGCTCTACATTTAAAGCTATGCGAAAAACTAAAATATATCAATTATAATATATTCTTTGTCTGTTTTTTTAATATGCTTTGTTATGTACAGTGACACATGGAGTTTGCTTTTATTTGCTTAACTGCTCAGTGTTATTTAAAAGTTAAAATCCTTTCTGTGTCCTCTGTGTCAGCGCTCTCTCCTTTTTAATTAATTGTTTGTTCTGTCTGAATTTCCTCCTTTTCTCTTACATTTTCCTGTTTATTTGTGTGTGTGTTTGTTTGTGTGCATGGGTTGTGCTTGTGTACCTGTTTTTAAATGTCTGTTCAGTTTTCTTACAGCTAGAGAAAGACAGACCGCTCTGTTGACCCAGCCTGATAAATTATTTAATTCAATAAGCACCATCTGTACAGAGGAAGTCAGGGGACAGTGGTAGGTAAGAAAGCTCGGGCGTTTAAGGTGTACGCCACAGAGACCTTTAACCCGTTCCGAGCAGTGTGACAGGTAGGGGAGAGCTCATGGTGCACATATATTACTCTTTTTTTTTTTTTTGGGCTGAAAAGCGCTCCGGTGTGTGTGGATGTGTGCAGAATACAAAAGCCTCCACTGGGAGTTAAACGGGCTGTGGGAAGATAATGCTTGTTGTTGTAAGGCCACTGGTTTGTCAGTCAGCGTTTCCACCAACAGTCATGGATCCTGACAAAGTGCCGGGGTTCATGACTGCTGGTTGAAGGCTTGGATCATATCGAATATTCCCAGCTGTACACCGCAAGTCAGATGCTCACAGTTTGGATGTAAGAGTCCTCTCATCTATGCGTGGCTACTCTCTGCTGTATTAATAATATGAGAAGGTAATCCTTTTATATTAAGTTTTTCATTTCAGGGGCCCGAGTCCGTTCTCAGCTCTGTCAGTAAGTCTTTGTGCTGCAGTGGCACCCTTGGCACTGTGTGCAACAGAGCTGTTATTTCTGGGACAAAGGTTTCTTGAGCCAGCGAGAAGCCTCTGAAAATGACAGTCTGACTGTGAATGTACTGTAACATGGGTCAAAAGCTTTGCACTTGTGGGAATACATAAAATAGACTCTGAAACCCTTTCACATACATTCATACCCATACCAGAAATGACAAAAAAAAGTTAAATGTTGAGCTTGAATTGCATGAATAAAAAAAAAAAAGAAAAACGCTTTTCTTTTTGTAACTTCTGAGGCTCATGTCAGTTTCTTAAAGCCAAAAAGAACATTATGAATAGTGTTTAAGTTTATTGATTGCAGAGAAACTAAAATGCATCTACAGATTAATTTCAAAAGTATTTAAAAAACTTTCTGTCTTGTTTCAGATCTATTCTGCATCTTCCACGACGGCTTGACAGCATGTTGGTTGACATAACTTGGGAGAAAACAGATAATCCTGCACAGGGATGGCAAAATGTGCACACATTTTTTACAATACATACAAATACTTGTGTTAAAAAAAAAGGACTGGTAAAAGTACAAGTACTGATTCAGTTTCTTTACTTAAGGCTCTGAAATGTCTCTGAGGTGGTTTTTGTCTGTTCACATCTTGTTTTCGTGTTGTTATTCCATTTAGACTTGTTATGTCCTACAGTCTTGTTTTCATCTTTGACACTGTTTTTGTCTAAATGCCACTAAATCCCGCATAGTGGTCCTTTAATCCTTTAACAGGCATTGTAACCACATGGTTGACCTTTTTTGCGACCACATTGCTGCTATAAAAAACTCAGCAAACCCATATTTGGCTGTTTATAATTATCCCGCTGATTTAATTTTCTAGTCTGTATATTTTCCACTTGCTGGAAATGTTGTAAAAGGATATAGCTGTCTGAAAGCTGAGGAAAAAATGGAAGTTGACTGTCGTGAAGCTGCTCTTAAAGTTTAAGTATGAATCTTATCAGATTTCATGTTCTAGACCCCCTAATAATGATTTTATTTGTTGAATGGTAGAAACATGACGATAACATTTATCTGCATGATACCCCTAAAATGTGTGACCATGTGGTTGTGTTACCC